>JAIPRM010000910.1:0-40021 GCA_025469315.1 Stegophylla sp. TES_Ste_2020 | reverse complement strand
TTGGGTAGTTTTTTCCAAAAAAAAAATTGAAGAATTGAGAAATTCAAAAAATGACCTTTTTAAAGTACAATCTAGAGGCAAATCCGGTTTCAAAAAGTTATTGATCGAAACTTTTGGACAAGTATTTATATACGAAAAATTGTATACAGAAAAAAAAAAGAAAAAAGAAACATCATTGTAAAAACACTAGATTCTTCACTTCATTCAGAATCTAAAATAAAAATATTTACCATATAATATTAGTTTGTAACCAGTTAAATTTAAAATGATAACATTCATCATTTTAATTAGTTCTACCGATCTACCGAAAAGTTTTCAATTTAAATTTAAATCTTAATATGGGAAAAGGAAGATTAGTGTTGAACACAATAAATCAATACCACGTGACAAATTATTATAATACATTTATTTCTAATTCATCAAACTTGATTACACAAAAACGACACCACAAGTATAATGTATGCTACAACCGAACCCGATACCTGTAAGAACAGTTCAAGAATATCAGTTTCACAAAATTATAGATAACTAAGTAAATACAACAAAATGTTTATTGGTAAAATAAATAAATATTTGGGTCTTCTCCAAATATTATCCAAACAATTACAAGAATATTATATAAAAAAAAATTTTTATTACACTATTACACGTGTTCATAACTACTATGCACTTGTGTCAAAGAACTATATCCAAGTATGCACTATATCAGCTATGTCTGCAAACTAACTAAATACCTAAGTACTTATATCTTTAAAATTAGCCAAATATGCACATTAAAACTGATAAAATACGCATTATACCGTATAACATTTTTATCACACATAATATACTTGGAATTCATTTTCATTTCATTAGGCTAATTTTTTGTCAAGAATATAAAAATACTGAAAACTCTATTAATTAATATTACTTATATGATTACAACTTACGGAATACAAAAATTTCATATTGACATCATAGCACTGGCTAGCTGTTATAGTCACTTCAGTAGCATTAAGTTCATTCAAAAATAAATATAGCTGTAATAGAATATAACCAATTTAATTGATTAAATAATAATATTAATTTAACATGACCGAATTTTTTGTTTTGGATTCCACGTGAATCGAAGAAACTACTGTTTTTACTTTTTACGAAAATGTTTATTTTTTTTTATTATGTATATTATGTTTCCGTAAAAGCCCGATCACTAGGTAAACTTAGGTTTTACTAGTTTATACTAAAATTTACTGATTATACTCGGTAAAAGCTAAAAATCATAATTTTATTCGGCTTTTACTAAACATGTTTTGTACGTCTTTAGATGTAAAAATTGAGTTAATAAAAGCTGATACCTAATATATTGATTGGCTGCACTAGCAATGGGTTATTGCTCAGATATGGTTTTATTAGGCACGTACGAACTGTCAATTGGGATTTAACAAATTGAATTAATAAAAGTAAGGCACAATTAAAGTCTTAGACCTTATTATAAACTAATAGACACACCTTATCCTATACTTGTACAGGCGTAATAATGTAGCCAACATGTTTAGTGCCATGACGTCACGTTTGGGCAAAACAAATTTGTAGTTATCAATGATAATAGCTATTAATGTTATACAAAACACAAAATCACTTGATGCAGTGTGTGTTTTATATTTTATGTTTTTTTTTTTTTTATTATCCTTGAATATTTAAAGACAATATAATATTTTAATTTTTAACACAACGAAAATTTATACAATCAAAATTGTACATAAAAGATAAATTTAAAATTTAAATGTTAAACTCGATTCATAAAAATTAAATGATAGTAGTTGTTTTATTAATAAAAGTTTTTAAATAAATTAAATTATGTTTAATAATCAGTTATTTATATAGTCAGATATAATAAAGCGTGTACAGTAGCGGATTTAATGGTCTAGTCGACAAATTCTAACGAGGACCCCCAACATATTTTATTCTGCGGCCCCCTAAATAAAATGACTAAATTACAAAATAATCGATTGAAAAAATAAATAAAACTCGAATACGAATCACAATTCAATATTAACTCCACACACATAAAACACAGTCACTCAAATTGATCCGTCTAACTCAGCGGTCGGCAACTAGCGGACCACAGAAGGCAGAAATCTGGACCAGCAACATATCATACTTGATTATGACATTTACTTAACATAAAAAAAGAAAATGTATATTTCTCTCAAATTTTTGCGCAGTTTTTCATTGTTTTTGAAAAACTATCAATAATTTCAAATAATGACCTCTTTAAATTATAACGCTAAAAAAATTCTTTTCCGGAAGCCTATGAAACACGTACTGTTCAAATAAAAAAAGTGTTACCATAATAAAATATATATATTATGTACCTACTACCTACATAAAAATGTCATTGTAAAACCACTTCGCACATAATCTAAAATACTAATAAAGTAATAACCAACGATCTGTGAACATTTCATTTTTAATAAAAAATTATTATTATAAATAATATATATATATACAAATTAAACACATACATTGATATGCATTATACTAGTATATAATAATAATAAGTAAATTATCGTGATATATAAAATAACTATTTATTTAATTATGCATATAAATTTAGTAAATAATGTATTTCATTAATTTATATTTAAATTAAAAAATTTAATTACCTGCTCTTTAGTTTGATGTCTCAGATAATTCACTCTATTGCGTAAAATGTAATAAAACGTAAAAACACTCTAAAAATGTGAATAAGCGTAATTAATAATATGTCATATTTTATCAAAAATATATATATTACAATATATTTTTTAATCAAAAAAGTAAATTATATTTTTTAAAAAAAGTCCATTACCTTCCGATGTAAATAGGAACAAGATTCAACTAGATAAATAAACACCACTATTAGTCTTGACAAGCGGATTAGTCTAACGATAATTTTCAACTCGATGAAGCTATATAAAAAACTAAAACACAAAAGGTAAACTATTAAATCTATTTTAAGTGTACTTTAAAGTCTAATAATATTCACAAAATTAAACGATAAGAAAACGATTTCTTAACAATAAGCACGAAAATGCGCTAGTAATAAAAAAATAACTTAACGACATGTCAGTTATAGTGAAATAATTTAGGAATTTTTTTTTTAAGCATTTTTCTATGTTTTACGAAATTATGAGAGGACTTTTTATATAGGTACAAATATTAATATCTCAGCATCACAGAAGTCAATTCAAACACTGCGCAGAATTCTGTTTCGTAGAATAATTAATTATTATTAAAATTAATACATATTCAACTAGGTGTAAAATTCTTTTATATTTTTAGCATAATTTATCCGACCAAATTTTTAGTATCATATTTAGAATACATTACTCAAAAAACAGTTTGGATTGTTTGGAATTTAGAATAAAATTAGGATTTGACTGGAATGCACTCCTCACTACTCACTTCAGTCATTACTTATTAAATGGTTTTAACGGGATTCATTACGTCATATTATTTTCCTTTGTTCCCAAATGAAAGTTTTTATAGGTTCGTTTGGTGAATTAATTTTTATGCGAAATTAAAATTAAAATTTTGACAAAATTGATTATTTTCACGCAACAAAAAAAAAGTGGTTTTTATTTTCAATTTCTATGAAAATCTTACTACATTTTAAGTCCTAAGCCCTTCGGAAGTTTTTTTAAAGGAACTAGCATAAAACTAAGATAACATATTATAAAGGAGAAGAACGCATTTTTTTTTCTAATCAACGCCCCCCGAAGGATATCGCCACTGATGAACAAACAAATAGGTACCTACCTAAGTACCTACTGTCTATATTATAATATATACCTAAATATTTTTATATTGTAATTTTAACTGACTTAACAGAATAAAACGTAAGTATTATGCAACAAATTACTCGTCCGTTGCCAAGCTTTCGGAAAGGCTCTTCGCGACCTTGAACAGCACCAACAATAAATACAACTGATAACACGACAAGTGTATGATTAAATCCGTGCTATAATGCGAGTTAAGTTTTTTACAAAACGTATACAACGCGAAATTCCGATATCGTGCTTGACGTATCCAGTCCAAATCGCCGGCCATACCGATCTCGACGTAGTTGTTCAGATCGCCATACAACTGACCGATTGTAAAGAACGTGTGAATCAGTTGCATTTCAAAGCCTAAGAACGCATAAGTCGTCAGGTAGTCCAGGTTTATTGGTTTGTCCTTCATTTTCCTAAATTTTCAACATTTTAAATATCAATATGTTATGCTAAATTAAAGCTTCATTTTTTATTTAAATATTGGCACTATATTATAATATCTACCTCACCGTGACATTGTGAGCTATATTGTTCTTCAAAAATCAAGCGATAAATAAATAAATACAGGTAAATACAGCGAATATATCATAAACGACAGTCAACCCTGTTTCAAACGTACGAATACAATAGGTATAATGTGATTTTTATAAAACTGTTGTTTCATATACCTACCACTGTATTAGCATTATACACCAAAGCCGTAACAAGCTTTTCTGACGCCTGAGGCACGATTTGAAATATGCACTCTCCCTCAAAAAAATTGTAATTATGTTTCAAGTAAAACAAGAAATAATACTTTAGCTACAATTTTATAATTCTCAAGTCTTTATATTATAGTAAACAAATCAATATGAAATTTACAAATTATTATTAGGTATTTCAAAACCATAATTAATAATAGTAAAAATTTTAAAAAAGTGTGTACTTCGCTCCTCAGGGTGTTCTTCGCACGTCAAGTGAGATACTCTTGACGGATATATTGAATTTTAAAGAAATCTCATAAATCGTTAGTCAACTCTTTTTTTATACCCGGTTGAAGCTAGAATTTCGATGAAATTCGTTAGTTTTACCTAAAATTACGCATTTTAACGTACATACAAGAAAATTGGCTCAACCGATTGTTTTGAAATTTGGTACCTAGATAGCGAATTTAATTGCAAATATTTTGGTGCAATAAAATTTCTTACGGACGAATAATTAAACATTTTACAAGGTTACAAGGGTTTGATTGAAAAATAAACGGAGAAAATACAGACAGATATTAGGAGATATCTATAGATAACACGTGGTTGTTGAAGGTTGTTAATGTTTTACTGCATCTTATATATTTTTCGACACTGAAGACGATGGTGTGAATTAAAATCCACGTGTAACAATAGTTTTCTAACTATTTTATTCTATTTTAAAAATTCAATATTTTCGATTATTATACTAAATACCTACTATTTCACCTACAAGGTCAAGTAAGGTATTGTGACGTAGTCGTAACTCATAACAGAACCGCCCATCACGCGACTGTACTAGGGTTCGATTCCAGCCCGGCACTCCGAATTTTTTGCATTTTTTTTTTCTTATATTTATTAACTTTCTTCGTTCACAATCGTTTTATTGAAGAATTCATTTATCGTTTCTTTAAAATTCAATACACCCGTCAAGAGAAGCCCACTCGACGTGCGAAGAACGTATTGTCATTACTCATTAATATTTTTCTTAAGTTTAATCATTCAATATTTTTGCACCCCCCAGCATTAGGCGTCCAAGGCAAGCGCCTCTCTCGCCTCACCCTAGTTACGGCACTGTTATACACTGCATTTATATTTTATAAATTCGCGATTTCGGTTTTCATGGAACGGTCTTTCGGGAAAATGATCTTTGAGGTTTTTCGATTTCCATGAAATGGTTTACCGGGTACCACCCCGGGTACCCGGCCTACCACCACATCAAGTACACGTCGTCATCTACCTGGCAACGTTGTCGCCGACGAATTCGAGCAACACGGCCACGACGCTGGCGCGAAAGATCACCGAGGAGCACGTGCGCACCGGCTCGTCGACCGGCCATTCAGAGAGGCCGTTGAAACTACGCACCATGTCGCGGACGAACACGATCCTCCGCAGCAGCACGGTGAACAACCCGAGCCCGTTGACCGCTCGCACGATGGCCGACACGGCGGATGTTTTCTTCACAGCTCCGGAAAATAGCGAAGCCAAGTGCTCGTGCACCTCTCGGCCGACCACCAGCGCGCAGACCAGACCGACGAACAGGCCGCGCACGGACGTGACGAACGTCCTCTGGTCGCGGTCGTACACGAGCGGGAACATGCCGAACCAGTTACACCACAAGAACGCTGACCTGTTTGCAAAAAACCACAGAACAGTAAGATTTTTCACTGGTTAGGTCAGAGGACATCTGGTAGCGTCTAGACTCTAGAGAGTCTAGAGCAAACGGTTCTCAGACTTTTATTAAGACCACGACCCCCTACATAAATAATGTCACCAATATTTTGAGCGACCTTTTGTATTATGATATTATAGTGTTAAAAAGCAGCAACAAACAATTATAATTATTATCAAATAAAATGAAAAATAATAAATACTTGATCGGCAATCCAAAATTATTGGTTAATTGTATAGTGCTCAATAATGATTATCACGATGATAATAAAACAAAAAAAAAACACTAGATATTTAATTATCGGCGATCCCCAAGGCGGTCGTGACTCCCCAGTTTGAGAATCGCTGGTCTAGAGCACCGTCTCCCAACCCTTTTTAAGCTTTTTTACTCAAAAAGCCCCCCCTAAGGCTTCCAAAAATCTCACACCGCCCCCTCGTATCAATTTTTTTCAAACCAAGTATCCTTTTTTTTTTTTGTTATCGTGAAAAATATTATATATAAAGAGAAAAAAATTCAACACAACTAGACACCATTTACTTATAAATTAAAATATCTACTAAAAATATAATTACAATGACTCTGCTTGTACAAATAGTAATCATTTGAAAAATGCCTAAATGATGAATGACTGCCTCGAGATTGTTGTTTTCCTCTGATAAAATGATATCTGGCTCCATGGATCTTAAATGTCTCTTTTGACAAATTTCTAATCTACATTATTATACAATCTAAATCTAAATACATACATTACAATAATTGTGTATATTATTACATTTGACAGTGAAAACTGATGAATTTTTCATTTGTTGATTGTAAATTTAGAAAGCAATATAATTTAAATCACCTCCTTCAGTAAAATGGCACCCTTAATATTAAAAATGGCTGGGAAGGGGATGGTAGCACTCACATTGGGAACCATTGGTCAGAGGTTTTCGGAAATTCCAAGAGTTATGTGTGTTCAAAAGATCACTACAGATCCATTAAATTTTTGTCAAATTTTAAATTAAATTTTATGTGAAATTTTTAATTTAAACTTAACAACAACATATTGTATGAACATTTTTTTTAATAGAAAACACTTAGATTATGCACTTGCTCTCTTTGTTCATGACTTTTTAAATATGCAATCTTATAAACACCTACTGATCAGTGGCGTATTTACTGCATACCATTTTTTCTAGTTATGTGGTTATAAAGAATTTTTTAGTTCAGTAAATGGGTAGCTATTCCCACCAAGAAGAAGCAGAAAAAGTTACATTATCATTTAAGCCTCCCAATTACTTGTCTTATAATATCAAATTTACAGCCTTATACCTTATTTTACTTTCTTTAAATAACTCTTATAATGTCATGAATTTTAAAAACCAAATTCAACTTGCTTGAACTCATTGATAGAAGTTCTACAAATTCTTCAACATCTACATTATGGTCAGATGTATTGAAATCATTGGCGATTCAATTATATGATCTTAATAGTGACATAAAAGTATTTAAATCACCAACTTACCTGTTATTTGAATTAATATAAATTTAACATTTCAAAACACACACACACAAAAAATCATTGGGATGGATCCATTCCCCTTTAATACACCACTGATACTGATACATAATTTATGCTACGAGTAATCTCTTTAACTGTAAGCAAACTAGAATAAATTATTAGATCCAATTAAATCATTGAGTATCGAAAATATCCATAAAAAATAAAACAAAAACAATTATTTGTAATTGCACGGCACACCTCAAAATAGCTACTATACACTTTTTAATAAACCACTGTGCGATATATTACACACAAAATATGTTTGTTTCTTTCTGAATCAAAAATGATTTTAGACATCTCTGTCAAAAGCAGATGGTGTTTTGATATAATATTTTAGATTCAAATATCATCAAAAAAAGTACAATAAATAAATAAATATATCACTAAACTGTAATTTCATTTTGGCAGTAGTGAAAAATCAAACAGTAACTACTTTGATGCGTATAATACAGTTTATTTCAATAAATTGATACAACAGTACTATCGCCACATTGAACATAATTGTTAAAACTAATAGACACAACATAATGGAGACATTATTTCCAAACTGTGTTACAGGTACATTGTGAATAATTGAACAGTTTACAAATTACAAGTAATCAATATTTATGGATGGTAACTATTGTCTATTTAACAAAGAAAAAATACAGACAAATACATTTTGACAACTAAACTACTATACAAATACAAAAACAAATAGGTAAGTACAATTGAATACTAAGTACTTTTGACTAAAATGAGGTAAACATAAGTGTAGGTTAGGACTATAGACTTAAATTAATTTCTCAGGCTGAGTAGTTTTGAATACAAAATAAATAATGACTTAATGCCAACAACATGATTTACAAACTAGGTATTTAATGGGAACATCATAATACAGTAATACAATGTTCAAGACAATACAATAAAAGTAAAAACCCCCTCAAAACCATAAAAAGTTACACTTGTTTTAAATTGAACAGTCTTTTAATTTTGACCCTTATCTTAGTTACAAGTCCCACGGGATGACCATATTATATAGAATATGCAGCTTATCATAAGAATACATTCAATATTTCAACTTTATAATGACAATAAAAAAAGTGAAAAAAATCAGTTCAATAAATAATAATTCAGGTTACAAAATGTTGTTTAAAACAAAGGCCCTTGATTTCAAACACCTAACGGTTGATAAAAAAATAAAAGTAAAATACATATAACAAATTAAAATCTAAAATAAAAAATTTTAAGTTACATAATATCATAGGTAACAGACTAGAAAAATCCCAAATTTCTAATGTAATACACAATGGTATGCCTATTAAAAATCAAAACAGTAATAATTAACAGTGTTCAAACCAAAACAACTTTGTAGCCAACAATGCCTACAAATGTTTATATTCACACTTATAGTAGGAAATTATAAACATCAGTAACATATGTCGACAACCATGTGGCATGACTGAACACTTTAAGCTTAATATAAACAAAAATTGTTAATAGTAAATAGTATAGTGTAAATTAAAAATAATTCTTTACAAAGGCCAAAGCATTATAAAAATTGTTGTCTTATATAGTTAACTCTATCATCTCAATGTAAAACAATGGATGAATGTTCAGCAAGACATTAACACCATTAACATAAATACTAGTAACAAATATTTACCTAAGGAAAGGTTTAGCATTATAAAAACAAAAAGGCTATTTATCAGAATTTCCTCTAGATATATAAAATAAGATTTCATTTTGATTATAAGGTAAAACCTATTAATGGTTTTATACATAAATTCAGAACATTAATAAGTTAAAACTTTTAAAAAAAAGTTATCGGTGGCTTCGTGGCAAAATCTCATAAGTCAATTTCATCAAATTATTCAGAAATGAAAAACGGTGACATGTTTGTATATCAGACCATGGTTAAGAGGTTTTGTTTTTTCTGTATAATCTAATGAAAAAAACTCAAAATAATATTTCATGACAGTATTAAAATATGTAAAAGTATAAAACAATATTTCATGACAGTATTAAAATATGTAAAATTATAAAACAATATAGAGTATCAAAGACAAAAAAAATATTGATTCACAAGGTTTTGCCACAAAGCCATCAGTAATAATCTAACTAAAAACAAAATCAAGATTCTTGGCTAAAATATTTTTAAAACAAATTGTAAACAATTAAAAGTATAAAAAACAAAATACGCGATTCAAAACAATTTTTTACAAAAATTAATCAAATATAGGCTCTAGGTAAATTTATTATAAATCTTAAAATGTCAATCTAAGTCATCAAATATTTTACCAACATTTTTTTTAATAAATAATAATTGAATGATAAATAATCTACTTCTAATACATGAAAATGTTTCATTCAAAATTTTAGTTCATATTTGTAATATATAAATCAAGTGTTTAGTTAATGAATAATAATAGATTGACTAGATAATTTACAATCAATTTCTTTTTAAATCTAATGCTTACACATAATGTATAAATTAAACATGTATTTATAAATAATAAAAATTTCATGAAATGCCTTTTTACAAACATATTAATTTAATTGCTTGGCAAAATTTAATTAATTAAAATTTTAAATAACTAAATATTAATAATTTAAATTAAGTATAAATAAATAGAACACAATTCTCCTGCCTATAAATACCAACACAGAGTAATACAATTTTTATAGATGTTCCAATACATTTTTTATTAACACATTTCTTAAACATTGAAGTTCTAAACGTTGTGGTTATATGAAAATTTAAATTAAATAATTGCACATTTACAAAAAGTGTAATAACAAATTCACTATTGAAATTAATTAAAAAATTTCATAAAATTCAATAAATAAAAATAAATAAAAAAATAAATATTAATAAATAAATAAATAAATAACAGGGTAAACACAACTAGATTTTTAAAAAAAATTTAAATTGTCTTTTCATTCATCTTAAAAAATGGATGTTTTAATGCTACATCAGCCGTTATTCGTGCTACTGGATTCAAACATAATAACTTTTTTAAGAGATCATATGCTGGATAAGGAAAATCATCAGCAGTATTTAAATAACAACTGCAACTATCTGAAAACACTTCACATCCAGATAATTGTATAGGTTTTGAACAAACACTGCAAGTATCAAAACCATCACTCGAAGAAACAGATGTTGGATTAGAGTCATGTACACCAGACCGATGATATAAAAGACGACAAACTGCTCGCAAATCTAGTGGAGGTTTTTGAACTTCACATATAACATTTCGACCTGTTGAAAAATGGCAAATTAAATGGTCACATAATGTGATATGAGAAAAATGATTATGTGTTATAAAACAAAATATATTTCATGCAATTAAAATAAAACGATAACAAAGCATACATGCTAGTTGAACATATATTTTACTACTAGTCCACAACATGTCAGAAATTTGGTCATGTGACATTATTAACTTAAGCATGTTTATAAAATATAAACATTAACATGCAACTCAAAGAGTTGAACTATATTTAAAAGTTTTAAACATTTGATTTTATTGATAGGCACCAAACATTGAAGTTTTACAGTTTTGACAACAGAACCAAAAGTAAATAGATCAGGTTATCATTTTATTTTGCTATAATATTATACTTATCTTAAATACATCACAATATTTAACACTTACCTAACATTTTAGCTACATTTTTAATAGCTCTGTCCCCAAAAACAGTTATCATTTCAGCTAAACATGTAGAATCATTTTCTGCACTAAAGAATGGATAACAACGGCTCATAGCTTCCAACATAATTACTCCAACAGACCAAATATCAATAGCTATAAACATTAAAAATCAAGTATATATTCTTTAGACTAATAATTTTGAAAGAATATATATTATTTGGAAAATAAAAATATTTCCAGCGATTTTACACTTACCAGTATTTTGATATTTGTATTTTAAAAGAACTTCAGGAGCTCGAAAACCTGGCGTTCCTGCACGGGGAGCTTTCATTTCAGGTCTTTTAATACAAACATTACACACTTTCAGTTTTCCTATACAGTCACATGTTAAACGTGGCACTTTTGGTACAGAAAAACTATGTTTCTCCTATTTATAATAACACAACATATAAGTAGAATAGTATACATTGTTATATGAATTAATAATCTGCTTACATTGAATAAATTATTAATAGCACTTGAATTACTAGGGATATTAATCCTAGGAACATCAAATTGTTTTTTAATAGGTGAATTTTCCTTCAGCAGTGGTTCTTTAGGCATCATTAGTTTAGTTCTTTTTCTCAAATTGCACCCTTGAGATACTGAGTTTGTACCATCTGCTATGTTTTGTAGTATACGTTTTTGACACGAGTTCAAACGTATTGGTCCAACAGTATTTAATCGATTTCGGTTAACCTAAAAATATTTTTAACTAGTTAATTAAGAATATCTAAATAACAAGAAAAATCTTCTTACATTCAAGTCAAAATTTAAATTCTTTTGTTTAAAAGACTCGTCAGACTTTTTCTCGGGCAAACTATTGATTTGCTTGCGTTTAGAAGGGTTAATGCTAGGATGAGCAAGTCCAAAATCAGTGAGCATAAAACTATAATATCAAAATCATTAATTATTTATTCATCAAATACAAAACAAATTTAATCACAAATTACTTACGTTGAAGTTGAACGATTATACAAAAAATTACTTGGCTTAACATCCCTATGGACGATATCAAATGAATGAATTCTTCGTAATGCAATCAACAAGTTTTTAATATACAAACGCAATTCATTGGAATCCATTGAACAAAGGTAAGTCTAGAAAAACCCAGTTAATTAATTGTGAATCATTAAACTGCCAAATCATTTTCATTTAATTTTATTTCATTAGATAGTTAAATACATGTAATATTTTGATATAAATTCATAAGTTTAAATAATTAAAAAAAAAAAAACAGCAATTACCAATGGATGATCGTGTTTGATATACGGCATTACCAAGCAAACGGAGCTTCCAATTCGGAATGAGGTTACCAATCCCATTACGTTATCTTGCCCACTAAAAACAACAACAAAATTTGTTCAACTACAAACTGCGAAAACATAAAATTGCATTCATATGTTTTGCTACTCAGATCATATAATATATAAAATTTATTTATGCATCTAGGAAGAATATATTTCACAATTTGACAAGACTTTAAGCAGGTCACTGAAACTCGTACAACAGGTATGTGTGTTATCAGTACACAAATCATTTTGAGCCAAACAGAATCTGCCAGTGTGTGTAATGGAAAAAAAAACAACTCACCCAATCTTCAGCAGGCAAAATATTTCGCGGCGCAACTTGTCCGGGTGCGTTGTCTGCTTGACGTGCTTGATGGCGTACCGCTTCTTCTCGGGATCGCACCGCGCGTAAGCCAGATACACCTTGCTGAACGTGCCAGAACCGATTTTGCCCAGGACGGCAAACGTCTCCCGCAGTTTCGCGAACGATTCGTCTTTTGGCTGGTTCACTATAATCAAACCGGGAAATCGCGATAGATTAAAAACGCATTCCACCGAAGAACCGCGGCGGCTGCTGCTGCGGCAACGCAACAACGTACTTGGACACGTCTTGGTGTACGAATTTTGGTCGTCCGCCGCGTTGTAACTGCTGCAACTGGCGACCATTTGGGTCTCGGGAATCGCTGCCATCACGATATTTCTGTCGGTCCTGCAAGTGTACGCGCGAACGTGCAAGTGTGTGCGTGTATATACGTGCGGGTGCACGAGCAGACGATTATTGGCACGCGAAACGTCGACACGGGACTACGGGCTAAGGCTGGTTCGGACGCGGGAGTTCACGGGTGAGAGATTGTTTATAGCGCGAAAACAACGTTGTCGGTAGAAAAGTGATAAAAACCGAGTTTTGGCTCCGAAAAGTAAGCACAACAAAAAGGCGGCCAGGAAAATGTATGGTTAACTCGTTGTGTTGTTGTTGTTGTTTACGCCGGGAGACAGTGCGTCCATGGGCGAGCGGTCAAATATTCCCGCCACCGCCACTAGGGTGCGTCCTATTCCGCGGTTCACCGGTCACGTAGCACACGCAGCCCGCAGGCGGCCCCCCGGCATGACAATTGCAGCCAGCGAGCTCCAGACCCGGCAGACCTCGTCCAGACCTGCAAGATCGCGGTATTTCGTATTCAAAAACAGGTGTCTGTCTAGTGTATAAACGGGGTAACCATCTAGGACAGAGACAGCTGCTGCACCTGATCATTGGCACCCAGGGGGAGCAGCCTGCTGAACGACGAACTCGTGAAAATTAATCTTATAATGTTCATAGATATTTATCCCAGTGGTGGATCCAGGACCTTAATTTGGGGGGCGATTAGACAAAAAAAATTTCAAATATACATAAAATGTATACATATTTACACGAATTAAGAATTTTAAAATTTCTGGGAGGAACCCCCATCACTTTGGATCCGGTACTCAGTAGCGATGGGCGATTCTTGAAAGTGAACCGATTTAAATCGAAATTAAAAGATTGATCCAAAAAAAAAAATCACTGAAAAAAGATCGATCTTTTTAAAATCGATTCGAATTGGCCATATCACATGAATAAATTGATAACACTATCAGCGATCTGAAAAAATCGTAGTTCGCAGCAGTGGCCCACTGGCCAGTGAGCTCGTCGCTACTGGACGGCAGTTAAGAGAAAATAGGCAGATATACAGATCGAACGGCAGATTTTCTGACATCAGAGTGTTGATTTGAAATAATTTTATCAAATTTTGAAAAACTATCGAGAATTTTCAATAATGATCACCATAAGTACCATATCTAGAGGCGAATTCTGAAGTTACTGGTTGAAGCTTTTGGTATAATATTTTTATGCGACAAAATGTTCACGGGAAAAACAAAACTAGCTTCTTTATTCCACTCAGAATCTAAAATTTCATAACACCAAAAATGTAATTGCGACCTACAGTTTGAAAACCTCTGGCATATATTGTATGCACAACATGGAACTTGTACATTTCTGTGTGAAAAATTTAAATTTTTATAAGGGGCAGACTATGATGATGGTCAGTTGGCGAAATTTCTAATATTTTGATCAGATCCAATCTTTATAAAACTGGATCGATTGAAAAATCTTTTTCAAACAAAATAACAACCTTTCGAAAGATTGATTCAGACTGCCTGTCACTACATGGTCTAGTACATAAACTAGTATTTTAATATTTAATTATCTCAAATACTGAAAACATTTGAGAAAACTATAAGCGTGATAAAGTAATAAGTATTTACTTGACATGACTAGAGAACGGATTTATAAATTTAAAATCCTAAAAATATGCTTTTAAAAATGCTAAAATATGCATTTATTTTAGATTGTGAACAAAGTAAAGAAGCTTATGATTTTACAATGATGTTTATTTTTTTTCTTTCTGTGAACACTTTTGTATAGAAATACTTGTCCGAAGGTTTCGATCAGTATCTCTATAGAACAGAAATCGTACCCAGATGGTACTTTAGAGAGGTAATTTTTCCAATTTCTCAATACTTTTTCCAAAAATGGGAAAAAATTGACAAAAAACAGCAAAATACACATTAACATAGAATATGATGAAGTATACCCTGGTTTTTAAAATTATACATTTATGTCTAAAGTTCATTTATGCAAATGCCTTTGTCACAGGTAAAATGTTAGAATGATAATAGTTATGAAACTGGTTTTATGCAGTTTAACTACTTTGTAATATCCTATGTAATTAAAATTTGTTTATGCCAGTGAGCAGTGTGCATCTTTGATTACAATTAATTGGTATAACTTTATTTTTATCTTTTGAGCATAGTTATCACCAATAGTCGATTGATCCATATCCACCTAGTAGGATGTAGATTAACTCAAATAAACACTGTCATAAAAGGGTGAAAAACTGAGCCTGTCCCCATCCAAATATCACTAATTAAAGTATGTCAGAGTGTAGAATAATTCATTATAACACAAGCACATTAAAGGGTAAGATGGAGGGTTAGGTTACAATATGTTAACAGCTACTGTCAATATTTGACCTCATCTTCTCTCAAACTATGTTTGAATATAACACATAATATGCATAATTGGTTATAATGCAAATTACAAAACATACTCAAATTTACAAATAAAACTATTTTAATAGTACAAATACATTGATCAAACAATTTTTAATGATTATCAAGCTACAAAAGGTAAAAAAATCGTGCTAATTTGCTTCCAACATATTTTAAAGGTCTTGTATTTATTTTTTAACTACAACTTTTGTTAGTTCACTATAAAAACAAACAAACATTAAACAATATGGTACTTATTGAAGAAAACCATTTTTTTTTTTTTAAATTATTTACAAAAATCTTAGTTATCATATTTGTACCACTCCCTGCATATTCAGCCCATTATCTATTATAATAAATAGTGAATCTATAAACTTTTATCAACTTAAGGTACTTAAACTTACTTTTTACTGCTCATATTTTTTTTATTATTTTAATAACCAGCCTCAACCTTCCATTTCTAATACTTACATTTGTTAATTTTAACAAAATCTGAAAAATACATAACAAAATATGGCCAAAAAATAAATTTTTTCTACCATACCCCAACGACTGGATTGATATCTAAGTCAACATTTTATAATTATTGCAATCTTAAGTAATATATAGATACATTTTAAAAATAACTTATGTAATCAATAATTAATAATATTGTATTATTAAGGTTGCATTATGGAATTATTATAATATATAGGTATACATTTTAATTTCAAAATATTCTTTACTTAATAACATTATATTCAACTAATTTACATTATATTTAACTAAACGCCAGATTTAAGAATCAATTAAGTCTCAGGAAAACTTTATTAAAAATAAAATATTTTCCTCATAATTTGTTAATAACTTTTATAAAATTATACCCCGTTGTGTTTTCTTGGTTTTACATCGAAAAATAAAACAATACATAATAATATGACTTGATAATTATTAAATTAATAGAAGACTCTATTTTCTTCACTGAAAATAAACAATTTATGTATAATAAGTCCTTGTCCTTTTTAAATATAATACTATAGATACTTTTATATATATATTTGTAGTGATAGTTAAGTTGAAATGATATTCTAGCTTTAAAAAACTGATTATAAATTAAAAGTATTACAGATATTCAAAAACTCTATGTATTGGGGAATATATTTTTTTTAAAAAAATTCAATCATTTAATGAAACTAATTTTCAAGAATTATTTTTATCTACCTTGTCTAACCATTATATTTATTTCATTTTTTATATTATATTGTAATACTTAAGTTTAATATTTTCTATATTATACAAATTATATCTCGCATTGATCAAAAGAGTAACGGTAAATACACAATGGAATGTAGTTTAATGGCAGACTGGCAAAATAAACGAAAAAGATAATATTTGTGAATAAACCAATATTTTGGTTTATAATAATAATTTTATGTTAAACTTAAATGACTGATTTTTTATGAAGCAATAAAGTATTTGTAAACGAAGATGGCAAGCACTCCCAGCGTCAATGGCAGCAACCAAGATTTCCAAATGCTAAAAACATAATACATTTTAAAATAATTAATCATGATTAAAAATTGATTATTTATTAATAAATAATATGTTAATATGAAAACACATAATATAAATATATCTTTATTTAAATTGATAAAGTAAAGTAATTTTTCTATTAATTAGGAAGTTATAATTTTTTACGACATGCATAATTAAATAAAATGACTATGATGTCATTTTTTTAATAATTTATTTAATGTATTTATAGTAATTATCAACTCAAATAAATTTATAATAAAAAAAAAAAAAACACTTTAGTTACATAAGACATATTTTTTTATAAACGTAATTTATAAATTTAAAAAAATTATATCTTTTCAACTTATATACTATTTTAATACATAACTGATATAAAAAAAATATAAAAAATAAAGATTACAAATATCAAATAATTACATAACATTTTTGAGTGATTAATTTTTAATGTTTTAATTCTTTTAAATATGTAATTAGCCAAGAAATATAAATAAAAATTAAATATATACTTTTTAATTTAATTAAACTATCTGTGTTATTGACAATAAAAATATAGCCTAGAGCAGATGTTCCGAAAGTGATCTATATCGACCCTAAGGGTCTACTCTGACTTGCAAGGGATCTACATTAGCCAAAAAAGAAACAAATTGGAGGTGAATAAGATGTTAACAGGAGTCCATGTGATTTATTATCAATTGTTCAAAAATATGTGCTCTGCTATGATATGAACAGTAAAATACATTGTTTATAACAACTAATAATGGCAGCACATGCAGTATGCGTAAAAGATTTCATAAATCTACAGTTAATTATAAATAGGTTTAAGTTATAATGGTTACTAATCTTCTAACATACAAAATAAAGAAAAGGAATGATAGATTGGAAATAACTTACAGAAAAGATTTAAGATTAAACTTAACTAATTAGAAGTCAAACATTGTAAATGTACTATTGAACTACAAATGTTTTATCCCTCTCATAAAACTTATTGCTTATTATTTAATAAACTTATTATCATTTGTATATATTTTACTTAAAAATGTGACTAAATGCAATAGTCAAACAACTACAAGCACTGAATAAATAAGCCAAAAAATTCAGCTACCCAATATACAGTGATATCTACCCTAACAGATACATCCCAATAGTTAGATATATTTATTTTTTTTTGGAAAGGGTATAAATTTTTGATGAAAATGATATCAGTTTATGAGGTTTCACTGTAATATATTATAGAACATTTTAATGTATTCTATGAGTCCAATTAGGATAAACTTTTTTTTTTTTTTTAAAGGGGGGGGCTGCTGTTATTTGATTGATTTGTTCCCTCTACAAGGAAATTATGCAATTTTCAAAAAAATCTGGAGGGACTTTGAGTAGTTTTGGGAGAGCTTAGCTTCTCTAAGTACTCCCCTCATTATGCCTTTGATATATTCTGTTATTTTGTGTTTGATATTCAGTTGTGATTTATGCTTTGATTTGCACTATTTGATGATGATTTTTTAAAACAAAACTCTTAATCATAGTTACTAACCAATAAATAATATTTCTAAATAATGCTTTTGCTCCTATTTTATACATATATTTATCTATTCTGTTTTATTATATTTATAAAATACATGTTATTTTTAGTAAAATATATATTTAATTACTACTATTAAAAAGTTATAAAAAAAAAAAAACTCGTTCCTAAAAATCACTTGCTTGTAACTGATCGAGTTACCTTACTAACTTTGTAACTTAATGAGTTATATAATAATCACAAATTACAATTGAGGTTTAAAAAGTAAATTTAACTTTAAGTTTTAAAAATCGTGATAGTAAAATACATGAAAATAATATTTTCAAAGAGATAAGTGTATGATTTTCTTTTAATTTTATAAAGTAACTCAACTTTATTCCTTTTTTGTACAAATATCAAGTCAATTTAAGAGATACCTTTTTCTTGTAATAACTTGTAACTTACCTACCTAAGTAACTAAATCAAGGTAGTTAACTATAATTAACTCAATTACTAAAATTGAGTAACTTACTCAGGTTTGGTAAATTATTATTATTCACTTTATCAGTAAGACTGGTTAATATAACCTTCACAACTAGTTCAACAACTTTTAATTTAGAAGACTTGTATAAATAAACAAAACTAAAAAATATAAGTAGGTAATACATACAATTTAGATTTCCTTGTTAATCTGATTTTAATAAAAGAAAAAAAGAAAATAGGACATCTAGTTGATCAATAAAGGTTGACTATTACAAATTCAAAAACATTAGAATTTTAATAGAAAGGCTATAAAGAATTGAATATAATATATATGAAAGTAAATAAATCACTTTTCATTCAAGTGATAAGGGGATTTTTAATTTGTTTAAAATAATAACCTATAATATTATGTAATTATAGATATTTCATCAAAAAATAACATGATATACTAAAAATTAATAAAATACTTGCTATACGCAAGTTTAATGTATTTATATAGCTTACTAACCTAAAATCATCTCCAGAATCACTTGAAGATGATGTTGGTTTTGGTTTGCTTGGAGCTTTTTTATTTTGTCTTTTATCCTCCTGAAAAAAAAAATAATAATAATATAGGTATTCAAAACTAATTATTAAATTAGATACATTGGCAACATACAGCAAATTAATTTAATAAAAAGCAATCATATTTTTTATAAGGAATGTAAAATTAATGTAAAAACATTATTTTTAATCACAGTTATCAATATTTATTGTAAGTGGTTATCATTGTCATTTTGGATATAGATATTAAATAAATAGATATATATTTTATAAAATGAGATAATGTTGATGGAGGCCATAATAAAATTGGTGATTTTGGGCTAAGATTGTATTACGAATTAGTACATATTAATCTATTTTATTATGTATAGGTATTATTTACTATTGTTGACATATATAGAAGCCTTTAAATATGTGACAACATATATAACATTGAAGATATTTTTGAATAAATTGGGATCATGCTGACACTATGGTCAGGCACTAAGACAATTGAATTAAGAATTATAAAATACTTATAAATACCTATGTAATAAATACCTACATAAAATACCTTGGGAAAATTCATCTCCTAGTAGAAATCTACAAAAGGAAATTAATTTCAGAAAATTGAAGAACATATAAATATTAAGTTCCAATATCATACAATTGGTTAAGGCTTATTTCCGTTTTAGTATAACATATAATTTCATCTATTTAGGTATGTAATAAAGATTAATTACTGAAAATCAACTGATATCCATTATTTGTCTAAAATATGATGAAGGAATTTTGTACCTACCCACAAAAAATGTACAATAAAATGGAAAATATATTAAGGTGGATTATTTATTATTTATAATATTATCTGTTCACTTTTTGGCAATTTAACATAGTAAAATATGATAAGACAAAGATCACTTACTTCTTAAACATTAAAATAGAAAACTGATGATTATAATTATTATAATATAATTACTACCTATAATTTTTTTATAATAGGTTTAAAGTAAACATGGTAGACACTAGACATTATTAAGTGAAATTAATTAAGATGAAACATTTTATCATTAAGCAAATAGACTGTATTTCTACATTCTGTTATCTAACTTTACCTACTATATTCTACTCAATTAGTAAACATGTTTTGCATAGGAAGATCACGTCCTTGAAAATTATACCTACAATGCGAGACAAGAGCTGATGTGTACTGTGTACCAACTACAAATGTCATACATTGAAATCCCAACAGCACCCGAATATTTTGTAAGATCAGAAACTTACTTCTATGAGTTCTCCGATTTTATATTTTTGCATGACTTCTCGGGCGTCACTCGAGTGTCCGACATCTTCAAACTCCTCGGTCGCATCTTTTCCGGCTTGTTCTAATAGGACTTCTTCGCCACCCGGATGCTGTGGACAACAAAAAACAAAACAAAAACGAACAGATATTAAAAATCAACAACAATCAATGGACAGGCGAAATAACCGGTGTCACGGCGATGGCTCGTGACACACGGACGTACGTCGTTCAGGAATTCGGTGACGTCGTACACGCTGTCGTTGATCACGATCCACGGGTTTTTCGCGTTCCCCTTTTCCTTGACCTCGGCCAGCGAGTATTTTTGCACTTCTTTTTCACTCATTGTTGTATATTATTATTATTATTATAGGTGAAAATGTCGACACAGCGCGGCAACCGACGGTATCGGAGAGTGTTAAAAGACACGATTTAAAATCAAAAAAATGTAGCGGAGTAAAAAGTCAACGAACGTGTGGACCACTACGAGACACGGAACAGATCTAATCTACAACCCAGGTAGGTACACTGATGCGGAATCGGACCGCTGGCTGCAATGGTCGTAAAATAACACTCGACGATCAACAGAAATAGAACACGACAACCGCGGTGGACCGGTACCGGGCGTGTTGTGTAATAATGCGCACTGCGAGCCGCGTGGTGGGAGAAGAAAACCGCAACACGCGAAATAGTAATAGTAATAATAATAATAATAAAATTACTGCGGCGAAATAAAATATATTTCGTGACGTCGTCTACTACACGGGGGCTACGACCATAGATAAGTATAGTATACTATGGTCTATGACGAGTCAGTCCGTGGCCGTGGCCGTGGCGGTTGTCGGCTGATACCCCCCCCTCCCCCCCCGGTGGCGGTCAACGCTGCGATTGCCGATTGGACGACGACGAGGCGGCAGCTTGCACATAGTAGTAAATCCGGATCGAGAATGATAATATAGTATTTTATTGATAATAAATAATAATTATTATCGAAACTGCTGCAGATACGTTTCAAGTTTACTAAATTGTTCACGTGATCGGGCGAGAGGAAGCCCGCTGGGCGTTATCACGGTCTCGACTGATAAAAAATTAAAAACTAAATTATCGGTAAAAAACGCTACACTGCGAGCGGCTGCAACTTGCAGCAGGTTGGCGGCAATCCATCAATTATTCGTCGTCGTCGTCATCACGGCGCGGTGGTCTGTGGCAAAAAGTGAGAAACAGCAACCCTTTACACGTTTTTGTTCGTCACAGATTTATTATAAATAATTATAAAGTAATAATCATATTATAATATACTATTTTTACTCTGTGCATTGAAGAGTAAATGAATAGGAGTCTATATTAAAATATCAGCTGCGGACGCTGTGGTACCTATTCGTTTTCCCCACGATTATAATGCGATCTTAATATTGTCATCGTTTTACCACGATTTTTACGGAAATTAATCATCGATCTTGTTTTTTTTCTTCCTATCGACGCGTTTACTAATCACTTTTTAGATTCTGAACAAAGTGAAGAAGCTGGTGTTTTTACAATGATGTTTATTTATTATTTTTTTTTTCTGTAAACACTTTTTCGTAGAGATACACTTGTCTAAAAGTTTCGATCGGTAACTTTTTGAAAACGGATTTGCCTCTAGTTGGTACTTTAGACAGGTCATTTTTTGAATTTCTCAAATTTTCTCTGTACCTACTTTATACGATTTATTTTTCAATAAAAACATTGTAAAATTTTTAATTATTCATCCGTGAAAAAATTTCTTGAACCAAAATATTTGCAATGTAATTCGCCATCTATGTACCAAGTTTCATAAAGATCGGTTGAACCACTTTTTTTTTTTATATATGCATTTAAATGTGTAATTTTATGTAAAACTAATAAATTCCGTCAAAATACTAATTTACAACGGTCATAAAAAAAAGTTGACTTAGAATTTTCAAGATTTTTTTAGAACCGTTGGTTATACATATAAGTATGTTTGTATTAAATTTTCAGCTCTTAATACCTATATATTAAAATTTTATGAAATAAAAACTTACATAAAATGAGAAATTTCCTAAATAAGAAAGTTTCAACTTTCTAACTCCATTATTTTGGAAGTTATGTTAAAAAAAACAAAATCGACTTTATGAAAATTCTGATTATGCCGTTTTTTATCAATTTTTTGGTAGTCTAGACATGTGCTTAGAAAAAGTATTGAGAATTTTGAAAAATGATTTATCAAAAGTACCAACGAGACATTTCCGATCTTTTCGATGCTTGTACCTATTTATCAACTATTTTGATCAAATCGTCATATCAAAGGAGTTTTTCAATAAATTTTTTAAAAATAGAACAAAATTATATCAACAAAAATTATGGAATATAATAATAAATTAATATAATAATTAATTAAGAAATGTGAAACCAATACATTCTTTGCGAATTAATTTTATTACCTCGGAGCGGACCGAATTCCCAGTCCTACCTTGCTGTCTAATTGCAATTCAAAATTTATTAAATTATTTATTATTATTCAAAAATTTCGTTTGACAACTTTAATAGATCAGAAAGAAATAATTTTTTTTTTAAATTTTCAACATAGTCTCGTAGGCCCTCATACTTTTTTTTTTACTTAAATTTTTTTCAAAAAGGCTATAGCTACCATAAATCTCTGGCTACACCTATGATTTAAGCTAATATTAAAGCTGGTGATATAAAATTGATTCCGCTAAACACGAATTTGTTATGTTGTACGTTGGTAAGACGGTGACAACATATACTTGTGTAACGTTCTCTTAAGAAATATAATTAAAAATCATAGTAATGACATATTATGTACAATAAAAATTTTACAGTAATATTTTACGACGTGTATGGGTTTTAATATTATTATCCGCGCTGATACGTGTACGTACATCGCGTTTTTGGCGTGGACGAGTTGCCCTTGGTTAGCTTGATTAAATGATTTCTGTCTCCACGCAAATGAAAGCATCCAAACCTACAACTGTGATCGAAACCGATGAGCTATTACAATATTATTACTTTATTGATAATTATTAATTTGAATATGGACAATAAATGCCAGAATTTTGACGACCTGTGCCAATTACGCCACTTTTAATTAACTTATTCAACACTTTTAGAAATTTGAAGCAAATGCT
This sequence comes from Stegophylla sp. TES_Ste_2020, assembly GCA_025469315.1. NCBI lineage: Eukaryota > Metazoa > Arthropoda > Insecta > Hemiptera > Aphididae > Stegophylla > Stegophylla sp. TES_Ste_2020. The sequence goes on along the minus strand of JAIPRM010000910.1, from coordinate 15,785 downwards.
CATTCTCTTAAAAATCTCATGGTAATGTGAATAAATACAATGCATTTAAGTACAGTCGGTAATTCGGAGTTAAATTTTAGGCAAACTAGCCGTCAACATGCAACAAAGTTCAGCGCAATTCAAAATAACGAATTCACTATTCACCAAATATATTTCTTATATGATTATCGTTAATTATTTACGATACGATTGTGTTTGTATTTGGCTCATTATTTCCATTAACTATCGCATTATTATCGGCTGCAGTAGATGATTTTTTAAAGAGGTAATATTTTATTCGAAAAATTCAATGGTTTTGTCAAAATTTGGAAAAAACCACCAAAAATTTTACAAAAACGCCTTTATTTTTTAGATTCTAAGCGTAGCGAAGAAACTTATGATTTTACAATGATGTTTGTTTTCTTTTCCTCTTTATGTGAACATTTTTTCATAAAGTAATGTATAGACAAGAAAGCCGGACATACTTCACATCACGAATATTCTTCGTTCTTCGGGTCAGATACTCTTGGTGGGTGTGTTGAAAATTACAACTATTATTGTTCTTTATATTATTAATTTCCTTCGTTCAGAATCGTCTTATTAAAGAAAAAATGTATCGTTTCTTTAAAATTCTGCACACCCTCCGAGAGTATCTGACCCGAAGAGCGAAGAATATCTGTGGTGTAAAGTATGTCCGACTTTTTTTTCAATTGTAATAGCTTATAAATTTTAAAACTTGACACATTTGATCATTCTTACGTATAATGAAGTATACTTGAATTACTCTGCTACTTAAGCTCCACTCAGAATTGTTTTATTGGATAAATTATTTATTGTTTATTTGAAATTCAACACACCCACTAAGAGTATATCCCTCGAAAAGCGAGGAACACCTATCGTGCGAACCATGTCCGCTCTTTTTGTTTTGAGATTCCTCCTATCTATAGTCTTTTTTCATGTTCTGAGCTCAATTATTTCAAAGTACAGCAGCAGGCGTAACAATAATCTATAAATGATTTTAGTCTGATACTTTAAATTAAAATTGATTTAATAATAATATGAACTTGTATTTATTGCTTATCGTAATGGTTTTTCATGGCAAATCGAGCAGTATTTTTAGTTTGCTGAGCATAGCGACGAGCGGAATCTAGCGAGTACTAAAAATGTACTTCAAGTTTTTTGAAAATACTCTCAACTCTTAAAATGTATATAATATTAGTACGTTATAATATGTCTACAATTTAGATGCTCCTAATAATATAAACGAGTTGTTTAATGACAGCTGTGTAGGTATTACACATATTGTATAGTATACGTATATCTACCATATGACGTCAATACCACAAATCTGTATGAAACATCTACTTGGAACATAGAATAATAAAAGAACTGTTAATCTTTCAGAAAATCTTGTGTGTGTTTTTTTTTTTTTAACTGTACACTTGTATTTTTAAGAAAGCCTATAATGTAATTGTGTTAGAAGTTCGTCGTCCTTCATTGCTTCACTCGTCAGATAATTTACTGGTGGTAAGAGTTAAATACTTTGGGTAAATAAACACATATTGATAGATATATACAGAGATTTTTAAAAAAATAATATTTTTAGGGGTAAACATTTCTGGGATAGCAGACCTTGCCGCTCATTGCCTCTTTATGATGCTTATTATGTAGGTAGAGAAATTCGGATATACGTAAGTCTGTTGTCAAAATATTAGTTTTGTAATACAAAGTTGACAATTACGTCTTTTCTTTATCCTAATCAAATAAATAAGAACACTAGCTACTCTAGGCTTTCAGACTAATTTTGCCATAATTTCGTGTAAAAAGCATAAATAACTTTTGAACGCATATCATTTTATCATAAAACACAGGATTAGAACAATAATATATTATTATATTCCCATTGAATTCTATTTTAATATTTTCTCGAATTCATTTAAAGTCTTTCGAAATATAACTTTGGTCGTTCCATATTCCATAATAAGGTCATTCGCACCTTTATATCTTATATTTTTAAATAGTCTACCCATATTTCTATTTAAAATTATTATTAAAACATTATTACCATTGTATATAATAATTATGTATGTATGGTTTGACTCACTAAATTAAAATATTAGATAATTACTTCAAAATTAAATCTGTAATGTAAGTAGTATAGGTACTAAAACCGGTTTGATTTTTAGCGAGATATATCAAATAACTTTTGAGGTTAAATGTAACAAATTGTCTACAAATATCATTATTACAGAAAAAAACGTCCATAATTTTCAAATAATTTTTTGGTTGAGTACAATAAGATTACCACTGACCTGAAGATAACTTATTGGGATAATTTGTCGTTAAATAATTAGATTTAGGTAAATTAAATATTAATATAATATAAATTAAAGAATTGGGATCTTTGTTTTTTGGGGCTCTTGTAATTTTTCGTAATATTTATTTACCTAACGTTTTTTTATCAATTTATGTTATCATATTTATCTGCTATTAAGAAATAACATAACAAAATGTATGAGCTATGATATAACATAGTTTAACCTATATAAACAATTCCCACACTTTTTTATTCAAACCTTGCTAAAATTAATAATATAAAATGACATGGGTTTATATATATATATTTCTTATATTTTACATGAAAAATCAAAATAAATAATGCATATTCTAAGTATAATTGTATCAAAATTAGGAAGAAATGTTGTTACTACGAGACAATTTTTTTCTACGTTGAATTTTGACCAATATTTGGATTTTAATATGGAAACTGCTGAAAATCTACTTGACGCAAATATTAAGCTACAATTACAAATTATATCAATGGTATGGTAAGGTATGGTTATTGGTCACCTCAGCTACCTCAGGATATAATTTTTTAATTTCAATCTAAAATTCTAAAAGAGACAAAAAAGAAAACCTCTTTCGCAGTAAAGTATTAGATGATCCGATGGTATTCCGATCAATTCCTTTTGTTTTTTATGTTTTCAATTTTTTATAAATCCAATAGGTAATTATAATTTTTGATTTTTCGTAAATTATTTTATGCAATAACTTTTAGGAGTTATCAGATGTTCAGAAGAAATTTATTTTGCACCTCTTGTACTTGAGGCTTCTAAAAGAAGTGCACCACACAGTTTGGGAACTACTGAACTATATGTATAATTAACACGTCTAACTTGAAAATTATGTTCTAAAATAATTAACTCGTTGGTTATTGTCATACGAAAAAAAACCTGTGTAATGTGTTTATGTAATATTCATTATTATAAAGTACAAAAATATTCATTAAAAGCTCTTTTTTTTTTGCTACTTTTTGTTTATCACTTTTTTTATTTATTTATTTCTTACAATCGTATTAGTAAAATCGGTTTTTACGATTGTTTCTACTAGTTTTTTCAATGTCACACTAAACGATTTTTATTGTGCTTGAATAGTTGTTGAATGTTGACTATCGTACATTATTATTTATGCATATAGTATTTTTTTAAGACGTAGAAGTACACGTTTTTCCCTAACTGAAATGGTATAGTTTATATAGACCATTAGCATAGATTTCAATATTTTCAAATATTAACTATCACGACCGTATATTTTTTTTTTTTATTGGATTAAATTAATTAAAAAAGATCGTTTAAAATTTATACTAGTTCATGTGTCACATTCACAATTTAAACACAATGTAATAAACTAATAACTATACGATAATAACGATATATAATTTTGAAAAATGATTTCCTAAAAATACCGACTAGATGCAATTCCCGATACAAAATTTTACTTTTGGATCAGTATTACTACGCAATAAAGGCGTCTTCATACATTAAAAAAATAAAAAATAAATACAACTTTGTAAAACTAATGCATTTTTTACTTCCGTCAGAATCTAAAAATGTTGCCACAAAATTATAATTCTAATGCAAAATACCAATCGAATAGAAAATTTCGAAATTAGCTTATCTCGAAAGTTTTTTGATTTTTCAGGAGATACAAAAATTTTTTTTTTTTTTAGAAACTGTGAACTATTATGCTACATCCTAACATACTAAAATAGTTTCCATAGCTAAACGTTTGTAGGATAAAACAGCAGTTATAGTTTTCTGAGATTGGTCTCGAAATTTAATTTAGAATGTGTTTGTAATAAATTGTATTAATAAAGAACGTTTGATAAAAAAAGAGATTTTTATTATTTTATTAAATTAATTATGATGGTAAGAACAAAAAAATTAAGATTTTTTTTTAAAATTCTTCATCGATTTTTTCCTTCGACTTTATCACTTGTAAATCGATGTTTGTAAAAGAGAATAGCTCATATCTGCTTTTTATAGCGGAATAAAAATCATATTTTTCTACAATGAATTTCGAAAAAGAGTCATCTCATCGATTGCATGTGACCGTTTAGTTTTTCGACATTTATTGAAGAAAGATATCGTTTTTATTCCACTATGAATCGCTGGTATAAGCCTTTCATAAACATTGGCTTACACGTGTACACAAAAAAAGTGTAAGTCAATTTTAAAAATTTTCCGATATGAGTCCTTTTTAAAATTCTCGATTCATTTATTTCAGAGTTTCATAATATTATTATTAAACAAATGTTTAGTGATATTTTGTTTTTAATTAATTAATTAATTGAATAATAATTTTCGATTGCATGACAACTATGAATTTGTACACATTAATATTTTTACAAATATTTAATGAAGGTCAAATTTTACAAGGCTATATTGTTTTTTAAATGATTGTAATACCATTTATAAATAGGTAGAACATAGTGGTTACTAGTTTTTTACTCTCGTTGGTAAAAAAAGATTTTTTATTGAAACATACTTGTATTATTTTGTTTTGAAAACAACAAAATGGGCAGAATAATATTTTAAAATTAACACATTTTTAAACAATTGATACTTGATCTTTCATGTTGATAATTGACACAATTAATCTCCAATTTAATTATGTTTTTATGCATTTTCAATGATTTTAAAGACTTAATGAATATAATTAGGAATTTTGTCGTCATTTACCCTTGCGTGATAAATAATTATTCTTTTCTAATAATTATTAATTTCTTAATTATATTGCTCATAGAATATTCGTTCATTCGACAATATCTAAATACCACGTATTATGAAATAATAATAAAATTAGTATAAGTATATATTTTAAGGAACCCATTTTAATAAATAATTTATGAATATGTTTATGTGGTTATGTGTGTATAAAAAAATTGTATAAAAACGTATACATACATATTTTTATGGGCGATTGTAAATTCCGCCCGAAACGACCAGGTAAAAAAAAAAAAGGTCTATAGTAAATTTCTCTCGTAAAATGTTCAGGTAAAAAAAAGGTAGGTACTTGTAAATTCTGCCCAGAAAAATATATAATAATCATGTATTCCGTCGTCAATTGATTACATTAGTTACAGCTATCGACTCTTATAGATACTTTTGATTCGCGGAGCGAAGCGAAGTCGACCAAACACCCGGTTAACTAACCTACTTTTATGTTTTATACGTGATATTTTTATATAATATAAATATATATATGCAAATGCCAATTATCAAACCGAAATACTACTCCCATGTTACACAACAAGCCGAGAGATATTTTTGATTTGCGGAGCGAAGCGGAGTTGACCAAACACCCGGTTAACTATCCTACGCCGGCGGAATTGATGTATACATTTATCGATGTACATTTTATCTAAGCGGAATTTACATATTATATCCTTTTTTACCTGCCTCTTTTTCTGGGCGAAATTTACATATGCCCATTTTTATACCATATGGCATGTACCTATATTATTATAGTCTATGACAGTTGAGAAATTCAAAAAATTATCTCCGAAAAGTTCCGCCTAGAGAAAAACTTGGATTCATAAGGTTGATGCTCAAAATTTTTGAACAAGTAAAGTATACTATACGAAAATATGTACATACCTATAAAAAAATAAATAAATATTATTGTTTCGCTCCACTCAGAATCTAAAATGTTTGTATTGGGTCTAAATCTAAGATAGGAATTTCCGAATATATAATTTTATATATGGTGCTCAAAATTACACATATAATGTATTTTCTAAGTGGCCCGCAAGATCATTTGGGTTGATGTCCCCTTGATTTAGAGTTTGAATGAAATAACAAAAATAGATAATTTGACTCATTCTTTAAAATTTAATTTTAAAAAAATTGGCAATACGTTATAATTTGAATTTAAATTTATATGTATATAAATATATTCGACTGATGACTCATTTTCTGAAACTCTAATGAATATAAAAAAATATATATATTACTTATAACTCAAAAATTTCTCTACATATTGTAACCTATCAAAATTAAATTTAAAAAATTAAACCTTTTTATTACAAGGGAAAAATTAAAAAATAAATTTATTTTGTTATAATTCGTATTCAAAAGAAATAATTTGTATAGAAATTTTAAATTAAATGTTAAAAATTAGAAAATTAACTTTTTGAACAATGTGTGGTCACAGCTCACCAATATTCGATGCACTTGAAGGTTTTCATAAAGGTAATCATTAACTTGATTATAATTAATTATGTACTCAACAGTATTAATAGTTAAATGTTTCTCTTCAAGGTCTTTTTCTATTGGTTGTTGGTGTATCATATAGTTATACGTAACTTCAATAATGAAGCTATTGAAATTTTATTCCACTAAAAATATGTTGTATGTACCTTATTTTTGCATATTTTGGAGTGAAGTAACTATTTTGTTTTTTTTTATGCCTATATCAGCACCGTAATCTTTAGAATTTTGCAAATTAAATATTTTTTCTCAATATCAAACGCTTTACATTATCTTGAATATCTTCATGTCTATTATATATTTATGCCGACATGCAGTATTATCATCGCCTCACATTCTTGCCGCTGCTCACTTGTGATCAATATAATATATTTAATTATATCTTAAATTGTGTTTATGATCGTTGTGGGTGGCGATTACGAGTCAAGAATGTACTGCTGGCATATTAGCGTTCGCAACGTATTAATCCCATCGATAAGGAAACGTTTATGTTTGTACGTATATAACAATAATTTCTTTTCATACTTAAAATTGTATTTTTATTATTATCTTTTTTTTTTCATATTTCAGCATTTTTAGTGCATGTTTAAGCGCTTATATGAATGTTTTTAACAGCGTATTATCGCGCTTATTACAACGATTTTTTTAGATCAACAATTTATGAGTCCTGATAATAAATATCCACAAAAAACTGTGCTTCAAGCGCACAATAAATGCGTGTATATTGTATCTCATAGTGAAAATAATGTGTGAAAGAATACTAATATTTCGAATGAAGTGAGAAAACGTTTGTTTTTACATAATGATAAGGGTTTTTACTATTCTAAGACCTAAGACTTAAGTTAGTGACCTCGTGAAGAATGCATAAAACCACAAATATTTTTAGCAATACATCACTACTAAGTTCGTATTAAGTGATGATTTTTATGTCCTTAAAATATTATGATTTATATGTGCATTTAATGAAAACTGTACCCAAACATAAACATTACCTCATCTTTTGACGATAACTTTCCTATTTTCAAATCGTTCATTAATTTGTACGCTTCATCTGAGTGTCCTATACTATCAAAACACTCTGTTGCATCAGTTCCTGCTGCCTCAATTAGAACTTCTTCACCTCCTGGGTGCTGAAATTGTCGTTTAATAATTTTAGTAATCACTAATAATGATATTTAAATTAAAAAAATAATTAATTAAAACATTTGCATATAATATAGGTAGGTATCTATTAATATAAATACGTATTTTAAACCATTGAAATGATTTAATTCCACGCAATTATTCTATTTTATTTCTTTTGTATCGATATTAATTACAATATACAAAAATGACCTCTCAAAAGTACCATATGGGTGTGATTTTGGATCTATAGTCACTAATCGAAATTTTTGGACAAGTATTTCTATACGAAAAAGTGTTTACGAAGGAAGAAAAAAAAAAAAATAAATAAACATCATTGTTAAAACATAAGCTTCTTCACTTCGTTCAGAATCTAAAATATGATTTTTAATTAACACCAAAATTAACAAGTGTTCGAAAATATACCATAAATGAAAAATGTATGAATTGTGATTTACACTAAAATTAAAAACGGAATGCTTTCGTGTATCGACTATCGAATATTCAATTTTTTTTTTTTTTTTTTTTTCATTTAAAATTTGTGTAATTTTGTATGTTTTACATTTAAAATATGTATGTATTGCTTGTTATTTATTAATAATTGTAACTTGATGACAGCTCATAACCAAAAACTACCACTAAAAGTTTAAAATTATGACGTCATTTGGTCAAATGCATAGGCAAATTATGCGTAATAGTAATAATTAATAATGTCTTAAATCTATAGATAAAACAAAGTGACATAGGGCCATTCCACATTTTTTAATTGGTTATCTTTTATGCGCCCTACCAGCAATTACAGAACGCTTGTATAAAGTCATACGTCATAAGTAAAGCTCGGAGTTGTTGCATTTGCATGTTTTTCGTGAGCAATTCAATTTATTGCTAGTAAGCTGAAAATTCATTTCATGGCGCTACGAAATAAAAATTAAAAGTTTATAGTCTATAATTTTATGTATTTTAGTGATTTTGTAGTTTTAAGAGCATAATTCTTAATTTTACAACTTTTTATAGCATATTTTATGGTAAAATTTGAAATTCAGTAATAAAAAAAAAAATTCGTTCATTTTGAGAGTTTTCATTGCTTAAGTATTAATGTATTATTGGACCTACTATGTTCTTCAAATCCGTTTTTATTAACATAATAAACACAACAAAAGTATAAGAAATAACGTATCTAGTTTTTGAAAATATAAAAATTTGTTAATGGCTAAATGGTTAATAATTTGCGATCTTTTAACTTAGAAAATAATTTTGAAAATGTTTAGTGGTTCAATGCAACAATCTTTATGGTAAGAACAAAGTTATGCCTAAATAAATTTAATCTAAATACTTTTTAATAAGGTACTTAACGGTTCTATTAATTAAAATTTTTAATAAAGATTAAAACTCTTTTCCTCTTCTTGTTATTATCTGTGTTTATGATTTCAAATTATATTGATTCTATAATCTATATAATTATAATTTGAATAATTTTGTTATTCTGAAAATTCAAAGCAGTTATTTGATATTTATTGTAAATAAATTGGTAATATTCAACTATTACGATAGTTATAATATATATTATAATAAAAGGGAGCGATATGAGCGGAAAATTTTTCATAAGTGCGAAATATGTTTATGCAGTTCTAAAATTTCCTTGGCACAAGCTTTGACATAAGGGTCAAGGGATCATCCATCTCAAACGGATATATTAATCTTACATGGACTTATTAAGTATTATCAACTATAATATAAGAATAGACTATTGACTTTTTATGTTTTTCCTCAATTACTTACTAAAAAAAAAAAAAAAAAACATGGTAGCTTATACAGAACTCTACATATTATTGTTCATAAAATATATAATATAATTATGTTTCAAAATCAATAACAATGTATTTGCATACAAGTGTACAGAATTATGACATAACCTACATACCTACCTATGTCATTTTTAATTTATGATTACTTCGTTTTTACAAGTGAAATAGGTGTCTACATTACATAAATGTATGAACATAATAATATTTATAATTTAAAACTAACTATTCAGGCACCGAGCAAGTAATTTTATAAATTTTAAGTCTCTAACTTATTTTGTTGGCCTATATTATATCAGCTACCTACTGCGTATGTGCGATTTCGCTACAATAAGAAAAACAATGAATATGCATAATATAGTTAATGGTGTACTTACCACCGTAATGAAATTAGTAACATCATATACGTTTCCGTGAATACTGATCCAAGCATCACTAACTATTTTATGCTTGGAAATTGTGTTTGGAGAGTAACAATGTATAGACATGATACACGATTTATATTAATAGTATTTGCAGTATTACACAGATAAAATATTAAAACATGTTACATTTAAGCAATATACGTAATAATACTGTTACACCAATATTGTAATATTATGATCATTAATGCAATGTGGCATTACAGTGACTAACTCGTATTGTTAACATCAAATCATTTGAATACAATGTACAATATTAGGAAGTGTCAATCCCCATATATATATATATATGTACGTATGTATGTATTTATGCATCCATTATATGGATACATAAATAACTATTCTGTTATTAACAATTTCAGGTCGATAATACTGTTTGAACCGGTATAGTTAATTAATGTGATTATAATTATCATAGGCTACAACAAGTAAGTGCGCAGTCGATACCTAAAGTATTTATTCCATTCGTCAGAAATACTTGTCCAAAAGTCTTTTCATCAGTAACTTTTTGAAACTGTGAATTTATCTCCAGATGTTACTTTAGAGAGGTCATTTTTTGAATTTCTCAATTCTTCATTTATTATTATTTATTTTTTTAAACTACTCAAAATTTGACAAAAAAGACTAGGAAACCATTATTTTTTGATCCAAACTTAATGAAAATTTAAATATACTAGCCAAACATACTTCACACCACGAATTTTCTTCGCTCTTCGGGTGTGTTGAAAATGATGACTATTATTGTTATTCTTTATATTATTAACTTCCTTAATTTAAAATCGTCTTATTAAAGAAATTATTTATCGTTTCTTTAAAATTCTATACACTCACCGAGAGTATCTGAGCCGAGGAGCGAAGAATATCCGTGATGTGAAGTATGTTCGGGCTTTTAAAATTAAAATTAATTTAATTTTTAATAAGAGGAAATTAAAGCAAAAATTATTTTGCTGAGTCTTAAGAATATCACAATATAAAATGTCAATATGTCATTACTAAAGTTCCTTATGAAAATTGAATATTTTTCTTTAAGAGTATTCAATATATTCAATTCATATGTGTAAAATATTTTATATAAATAATTTAAATGCATAACTTGACAGATTGGTCAATTTAGTTGATTTGGAAGAATAAAATTGACAATTATTATGATGAATCGCTTTGACTTAGCTCCTGTACTGCGTAATCATGTTGCCTACAATGTTTATTAAGTAGTCAACTCAGATATAATAAGGCGTGAATCATTAATTTACAGTTACTTCAGTTTGAAAGAAAATATAAACAGTAGTCTTATAACTTATGAATACCTATATATTTAATAACTTTTTAAGTATATTATAATTTAGCCATGTACCTATTAAAATATAATGTTAATTTTAGATTTTAAGTTAAGCAAAGCAGCTAAGTTTTTACAATTATATTTATTTATTTTTTTTTATTTATTCTTTTTTTTATGTGTACACGTTTTTGTATGGAAATACTTGTCCAGACGTTAATTTTTTGAAATTCTCAATAGTTTTTCCGCAATTTGATAAAAACGCCTTTAAAACTATACAAACTTTTTGAAAATTTAAGACAATAATATGAAAAATATTTTGATGAAAGATTTACGATGTATGAAATTTTTTTTCTTCGCTTTTTTCCTGTTCTGGGTTAATAGTGGAATATAAAACAGGCTGAGTAAAATAAATAATTTTTTTTTTTTTTGTAATAATTATGAACTCTATAATTTTTAAGTAAAATTGTTTTGAATAAGCTAAAGCTTCGCTTAGAATCATTTTATTTAAAAAATTTAAACATACCAACTAAGTCCCTCCAGAAAAGCGAAGAATACCTATGGTGCGTAGTTTGTCCAGAATTTTTCTTATAAGTTAATTTATAAATAAAATATTTCAGTGACGTAGCCATGATTTAGTTTTAGTGGCAGGGGGTGGAGATCCATAATTTATTATTTGATCTTTGTTGGAGGGATGGTGCAGATCTATATATTTTTCCAAATGTACACATGTACAAATATTTTATATTATAATAATAATTTATAGTAAAAATTATTAAAATAAAGTATTTAACGACCCATTTTTTTTTAGATTCTGAACGATGCGATGTGTAATATATATATAAGTAACTTTTTTTTAAATTTTGGATCCCCAGAGAAATTGAAAATACGCTACTGAGTATTATCACTTTACTTAATATGCCACGGTTGCAACTTGTAACAGTCGTTTCATGTTGGCCGTTATTGTAATAATCATGTCGTTTTAAAAGTAAAACTCGTTTGCCCCCCCCCCCCGCGTGACGTAACACGTACGATACAAGTTGAGAACTAGTTGTTTTGGGGTCCCAGGTATCAATGTTTATTTCAGACTTGGCGGTCCGAAGGGTAGGAGTATTGTAACAAATCAGAAGGATTACGAAAATACATTACATTTTTGTTGCTTAATTATTTGTAAAAAGAAACAGGATAATAAAATATCACACAATATTAAAATAAATGTGTAGCTAAAATTGTTAAAAATGTTTGTAGTGTGTTAAGAAAGACGTTCGAAGTGGCTTTTGGCGAGGGTACAAAACGATCACACCACATTAAGAATCTATACATCCAGTTCAGGTGGTCCCCTACTGTGCTATTTTCGATGTAGCTTTGCAATGTTATACGGTTTCTTGTTTTATTCATAATTACATTCATTGTTCTGAAAGAGCGTTCAGAAATAGCCGTGGGGAAAAGCTGGGCACACATAGCTAGTTTTTTCAAACATTCGTACCCAATATAATGCCCCTTATTATTGCACAAAAATGGATTTTTAAAATTTTTTTCCAACTAATTCATAGGAATCAAGATCTGCCCACTTTGTACTACGATTAGAGTAGAAAAGAATGAACACACGACGAATACAAATTTTTTTTGATAATTTTAATTGGTAATTTCAAAGGTCCAAGTAAGGCACTCCATTTATTTAACTCCGCCAATTTTCGATTAAAACATAATAACATTTTACCAACAAATTTCCGTTTGCTTCTTTAAGATCCTTCATTATTACACCACTTGAAAAAACGTATATTCACAAGTAGCTATTATATAATTAAGTTATAAATTCTATATCCATCACAGTCAAATTCATAAGATCTACTCAACAATATTTAATTATATCCAACAGCATTTTAGTACCTATGTGTATATTTAAGTTACCTATACCATAATAACTCGTTAATCATTTTTTTTTTTACATATTATAATAATTTATTACGATATTTAGCTAATTTATATTAATACTACCCAACGGCCACTGCTGCTGAGGGTTCATAAAAAAAAAAAAAGTTATAACTAACAAATGTTTTTCAGCGAAGTATATAATTTTACCAAAGGGGGGGGGCATACCAGGTAACCCTACGAAATTCTAACACTTCCAGGTGTGATAACTGATCAGATGCCGTGCAAAAGTTATTTTAATATGTATATTAAATAACAATCGTAAAATGCCAATGCTACGTTGTTTAGTTTTAACACTTTTGAGTTGCTATGTAACTTTTACCCTAGGCGCGTCACAAATGGGTATCGAGGGATACCTTTGCTACCCAAAAAATATTTTTGAAGTCGGACTATCAACTATTATAGTTATAGTGTTAGAAATACTACCCCGATAAATTATTCGTTAGTCATTATTCAACTAACAATTGTTCGTTATTTAACTGATTATTAGTTAATGACCAATTATTCACTTGTCATTACACGATTTTTCGTGTCATAACTAATGTATTCATTCCGTATTACCTATTGATTTAGTCAGTACTCAGTAATTAGTAGTTACTCATGCCCATCGTTATATCACACCGTTTGAAAATATTTCTTGTACGACATTATACTTGAATAAGGAAACATAAATAATACCATTTACGTCATTCACTAATAATAATAATCTTTTGACTATTATTTTGATGTTCATTTTTAATAATTTATTAAAAATGATTCTAGAGGGGTTGATAGGACACAAATTGTATGCAGATTCACAAGGTTTTTTTTCTAGAATCTTTAAATTTAACCAATTATTTAATTATTTATGTAAATCATAAATAATAAGAACAACATAATACAATTAATAATTATTCTGGTCAATATATTGTAATAAATAATAATCAGTACATATGCTATCTACAAAATAAATTTTATCTACAAAAAATATCTACTAATATCTATTACCGTGTTATACATGATTTAAAATTATGATGCGATATAAATACAAAATATTAATATTTTTTCAACTCTAATTTAAATCTGTAATTTTGTAGCTACTTTACTTTATTAAATTATGTTATTAATCATATCACAAAAATCTTTTTGTTTTGTGTGTGTTTCACAGTCATATTTTTGGCATGCCAAGTTATTTAATTGACCAGTGAGATAAAGTTTTCGACAATATTTTATTTTTAAAAGTTTTTTTCATTTTTCATTCCTTCACTACAACGCTACCCCACACTGAATCTCACCTCATAGAATTAAATTTTGTATAAACATTTAAATTTAGTAATAACTCATTAGCTTTTAAAACGTGATTTAATATATTTATGCTAATGATATAAAGATTATTTCCCGACGTCTCCATCAGATTGCAAAACGCCTCTGTCATTCTTCACGACCATATATTTGTATCTCACTTCTCGAATCGATTTTCAGTCATTACCGTTACCCGTTAGACAATAATTGTGATACATTAAAATTTTTATGGACCGATCCTTCAGTAACATTTTTCTCGATAATTATAATCATTTCGGAAACATGGCTCTAAAAATTGTATAAAATAGCAGAGGAACTACATCCCATTGCGCACCCCCTCAATCGAGCACTGTTGATATGTTACATAACTCTAAAAAAAATATCTACAATCCCGTTTTTAATTTTTTTAGAAAAAAAACGCGAAGAGTGAAATTTGTTAATTTTGATTTTTACAAATTATTTTGAATGTAAAGACAAGTATACCAAAAGAAAAAAAAAAAAAATTGGACTTTGAAAAGTAAGTGTATTTGAATTTAAACCAAAAAAGCCGGACATACTTCGCACCACGGATATTCTTCGCTGTCCTCGGGTCAGATATTCTTGATAGGTGTGTAAAATTTTAAAGAAAAGATAAATAATTTCTTTAATAAGACGATTCTGAACGAAGGAAGTTAATATTATAAAATATAATAATAGTCGTCATTTTCAACACACTCACCAAGAGCATCTGACCTGAAGAGCGAAGAATATCCGTGGTGCGAAGTATTTCCAGCGTTCTTGTCTATACTTTACTTAACTTTTTTTTTTATCTAACAAATAAAGAAAAGGAAAAAAAATTAATGAGAAAAAAAGTGTTAGAAAAATATCCGACATTATTTTTTCACATTTTCAAAATTTTCTTGCGCCAAAATTTTTCTTATTTTATTGTCCTATGTATTTTTAAATTTTCATAAAATTTAGATCAAAAAAATTATGGTTTCCAAGTCTTTTTTGTCAAATTTGGTGTAATTTAACCCCCTCAAAAAAAAAAAAAAATAAACAAATAAATAAAGAATTAAAGAATTGAGAATTTAAAAAAGTTACCTCTTTAGAGTATCAACTAGAGGTAAATCAGGTTTCAAAAAGTTGCTGATCGAGACTTTTGGACAAGTAAATCCATACAAAAAAGTATTTACAGTAAAAAAAATAAAATAATAAAAAGTAAACATCGAAATAAAAATACTAGCCCCGGATATCGTAGTATTGCCGAAATGTAAGTCGATGTATTGTAATTATTAGAATTGCAAGTTGTAACAATTTACTATCACCATTTGCATAAAGTTATTTTTAGATTCTGAACGAAGTGAAGAAGCTTATGTTTTTACAATGATGTTTTTTTTTTTTTTTTTTTTTTTTACGCTCTGTTAACACATTTTCGTATAGA
>JAIPRM010000909.1:27864-45286 GCA_025469315.1 Stegophylla sp. TES_Ste_2020 | reverse complement strand
AGACAAAAAAAAAAAAAAAAAAATTATAATTATAATAAAAATAATATTTGACGATTTAAAACATATTTTTAAGATTTTATAAGTTGTATGCATGTATAATATACATTAACATAATGGTATGTATAAACAAAAACTCATTTTTAACCACGCCAATGATTAAAATCATTGTCAGTCCTAAGCCTGTAAGTGGGAAGGAAAATGAGTGCAGTTCGACAACTACCTGCCTTTTTACCCGAGTGCAGTTCGACCATTACACCTTTTTTCAACCCAAGTGCAATTCGACTTAAAGAAGTGCAATTCGACCATACCCTCGGCAAGTTGTCATGCATCATATCACGCATTGTAGTTTTTGAAAGAACTCGAGTGGCCACTTAAAGTTTTTAAAAAATGTGAAAAAGAAACAACGAGGATTTTATATATGATATATATATATATAATTTCTGGTGTGCTATATCGATCAGATTTATCATGAATAATAACTACTCTATTAAAATATTTACCAATTTATCATATAATTATTTTGTAAAAATTTAAACATCTATAATATAAAAAAAACATATCTATAATTCAAATGATGAATCACCGTCGAGGTGAGTAGAAACAAAAATTTTAAAACCATCAGACTGCACGTATAAAACCCAGTCCGTATTTCGAATACTACTTCTGAACAACATAATCATCGGACAGTACATTAGTAATATAATAATTAGCGATAATACGTTCTAAAAATTAAAAGACGCAGTTTTTCTTGGCGCTCGAGTGTATACTATTTCAGATTTTAGATACTTTGGATCATAAACGTGAGTACACCCGAACCAATAACGTGTCTATAGAAACGTTTAAAAGAGGTCATACTTACTTATGAGATGAAAACTATATCGAAATCAAGTGATAAAATAATTTTACCAGCTCCCTTTCAAAAGTGTCATAACTTAAATTATTAAATAAAATATATTTATATATATTTTATACATAAGTTGTGAAAAAAATGTTTTAGTCTTCTGTAACCTTTAAATAATAACTATTTTTTTCATAACAAAAAATGGAAATTTGAAAAAAATAAGTTTTAAAATCGCAAACTTCTGGTTACAATTTTATTTCACATAATATTATGGTACCCTATTTAGGATTTATAATATACAATGTTGTACAAATAGATAATCAACAATAGGTATATTATTTACGAGTTACATTGATATTATAATTATTGCACTGATGAACTACATACACAGAGACCAG
Organism: Stegophylla sp. TES_Ste_2020; assembly: GCA_025469315.1. NCBI lineage: Eukaryota > Metazoa > Arthropoda > Insecta > Hemiptera > Aphididae > Stegophylla > Stegophylla sp. TES_Ste_2020. The sequence continues at coordinate 44,047 of JAIPRM010000909.1, read as the reverse complement.
AGTCTATTGAATAATGTGCAACGATACTAAATAAATAGTGTCGTTTCACAATAAGTAAATTTAACTTTGAGAGGTCAGAATTTGGTTGAATGGCCCGCTAAACTTCCTATTGGATATGCCACTGTGACAATACATTTAAAAAAAATTAAAAATTAAAATAAGAGCGACTATTATTGAAATTTTTATCATTATTATGTTTTCAGCCACGTGCGCGTAGATTATGATGATAATTTTAATATTATTATGTAAATCGAGTAGTTCAAAAGTCGTGCTCGTGTGCATTGTACGCGTATGTTGTACGTACAGTTGGTACGTCAGCGCGTTAGCCTCGGCTCGAATGAAATATCGTAAAACGTAAATGCGTATTATGTCGTTCTCTCTCTCTCTCTCACTCTGTCTCTCTGTCTCTCTCTCCCCCTCTCTTTCCCTCTCTCTGTCACCCTCTCACCGCCAGTGCTCTGTGCCATAAATCAATTCGTCGTACTGTTACAGATAATAATGTAGGTGTACTGCGAGTATATAATATCATAATGTAATATTACATTATATTGTGTCTGTCTCTCGACGAAGACAACAACGATGATGATGACGACGCGAGAGAGCGAGGAATACGTATTATACCGTACGCGAGTGGTGGATTTATTTACTTTTTACTCGGTCTCTCTTGTTCGCGCGTCTCGATTGAGAGTGGAAAAGAATAATATAAAGAAACCAAAAACACTCTCCGATATTCATCGGTACGGTGAAAACAAAAAGGCAGAGAAAAAAAAAATGGAATAAAGAAAATGGAAATAAAAATTGAAAGGAAGTCGTAAAATTAGCTGTCACGGTGTGCCAATTGCCTTTTTTAACATTTTTTTTTTTTTTTTTTATGCTCTCGACGTCTCCGTTCGAGGTGGATGACTGGAAGGGGGGGGGTGACGGAGGGGGCTGATACAAAGTGCTTTCTCCCACACTTCTGTTCGCCGCCGCCGACTGATCATCACGCATCACCGAACTCGTGCACTATAACCGACGATAGTCCCGGTAATATAAAAGCCGCCGCCACGGTCCTCCGGCGCACGTCTTTTACCCCCCCCCCCACCCACCACCCCGCTCACCACTGTCACGCGTGAGCTCGCGGTGAAAAAGACGAATGCGGCGCCCGGCAAAGTTTCTCGTATAATTTCGACCATCGGGCCGTGGCTGCGGCGGCCGTGTTGCGGGACGACAAATTGTAAGAAGGTGCGGTCAGACCGGTGATGGCGTTGCGAACTCCGCGCGCTGGGCGGGCAGCGTGATCGACTGGCTTTTTCGGACGGAAGTTTTTAATTAATTGTCTATTCAACAAGTTGTGTGTATATGCGCGAGTGTATAATGCGTGAAGTAGAGGACTTGATGATGAAAATGAAGTTGTGAGGCGGTGCGTGGGCGTATAATATTATAATGGATGCAAAGGGGGCTCGGAGTCTTTCGCTGCATCTGTGTGTGAGATGGGGACGGGGGTGATGCTGAGGCAGAGGCGTGACGGTGAAAAGGAAAAAAAAAAGAAGGGATATAAAAAGAAAGAAATGCGAACGCGAGAAGGGACGACCGGGGGGGGGGTAAAAGACACTTTATATTATATACAGCTCGATGGTACTTAAGTTCTCGGTGGAACGGCCATCGGAGTTTCAGGGCGCACGGGGGAGAGGAGCTTTATCACGAGTTGGCGACGGTGAGGGACGGTGGTGGGTGTATATGCGACGTGTGTATTGAGAGACCAGAGGTGGGCGGCGCAAAAGGGACCGGTACTTTTGGGGTGGCGGCGGCGGGGGCGTAAGTGACGGGGTGATGACCGGTGTGGACCTACTGCAGAAACGACGGCGCGGTATAGTCGAGACTCCCTATATACCTACTATATTCCTCCACCACGTAGTAATATATAGTATATACGTATATACCTATATACACACTCAATGACATATACTCTACACATACGTATAATATTATATACCTCTCTGCACGCGGTACACAAGATTTACGCGTGCGTGTATATGGGGGTGGCCACCACGTGATGGCCTGAGCGCCACTGTCGATGGGGGTTGGCGGCAAAGTGCTCGAGCGCGCTGCGTTAAGTCGTTATAGTGCCTCGGCGTATCGACAATCGTCGGGCTTAACGGTTAAGCACGTCAGACCGTACGCACACAATCCCCGGGCTTTGTACCCGGTGGTTGATTGTCCGACACCGAACTGCACCAGCAGCAGCAGCACCAGCAGCACCAGCAGCAGCACCAGCACCGGCACCAGCAGCAGCAGCAGCAGCAGCGTCCATCGCGGACGAAGACGACCGACGTGCTGGCACTATACCGCCACGTGCCGCGGACTCGGTCCCAGGCCACGCAGCACGCACGCCGCCACAGAAGACACTAGTGTAAGTATACGTGTACACACGTGTATTTTTGGTTTTGAATTTTTTTTTGTTTTTTTTTTTTTTGTTTTTTTGTTACTTCTCTGTTGCGCTTCCCGCGCGACTTCACCACCCACAACTCTCTGGCACGTACCGTTCGACCGTTAAAACCACGCTCTAACCGGCCACCGAGGACGTCGTATATATATATGCATACATACGTACTTGTTGCGTTTCGTCGCTGGCATTATAACCACATCGTTATTCAATTCGACGGTTGAACACGTGGTGCACATCATTTACTTAACAATCGTTAAGTGTATTTTTAATATAATTATTATTATTGTTTTTTTTTTTTAAAAACCTGTCGGATATAGTATTGTAAAGGATTTCACCACAATGCCGTATTTTGCTCGCAAGAGGTTCGACTATTGTTTTTTTTTTTTTTTTTTACATAATATATAATAAATGTTTAATGGAAACCGTTTTTAATCTCTTTCAAATGAAAAACTTTCAAATGCGGTCACCGATAAATTCATAAATATATGTGCGTTGAATTATTATAATCATGCCGTTGTCGTGATATATAGCTGTTACATCGATAAGTCTTTTCACAATTAAAAAAGCCGGACATACTTCGCATGACGGGTGGGATTTTCTTGACGGGTGTATTGAATTTTAAAAGAAACGATAAATCATTTCTTCAATAAAACGATTCTGAACGAAGGAAGTTAATAATATAAAAAATAAATGAGAAAAAAAAATGTTAGAAAAATGTCCAAAATTTTTTTTTCACATTTTCAAAATTTTCTTGCGTCAAAATCTTTCTTATATTATTTTCTATCTATATTTAAATTTTGATACAGTTCAGATCAAAAATTATGGTTTTCGAGTCGTTTTAGTCAAATTTTGGGTAATTTTTTCCAAAAAACAAAAAAATTGAGAAATTCAAAAAATGACCTCTCTAAAGTACCATCTAGAGGCAAATCCGGTTTCAAAAAGTTACTGATCGAAACTTTTGGACAAGTATTTCCATATGAAAATTTGAACACAGAAAAAAAAATAAAAATAAAATAAACATCATTGTAAAAACACTAGCTTCTTCACTTCGTTCAGAATCTAAAATAAATCACTAAAGAAAAAATTTTCTCTCCAGTATACCTAACACGTCCGCATAGAACATAATATAAAAACAACAAAATAATATTATATGGGGTATATTTATTTTCTTCGAATGAATAATTCCTAAGCTCTCCGGAGATTTCTCACGGAAATAAAATCGGTCGACTACGAAGTTGTTTTCTTATTGCAAATCTTTGTGGTATTATTCACGTGATTTTTCAATGTACCTATATTTCAACGTATGACATAATGTATAAAGACATAAAACTAAATGTGAGTTTTTATGTTTCATTTTTTTTTTTAACCCATTTTATTTTTATACGCCTTATTAGCGCCACACAACTGGTGTTTGACGTAACGTGGAATAAAAACTGTTGGTTTTGCATCACGATTTGTCATCGTCAGTTTTTCCTCGCGCCGATTTCGTCGATCGAGTGTTCTTGACTGGCGCGTAATGAATAAATGTTTAATTAATCGACGAATTCACGCGCAATCAAGTATATTGCTGTTATAATATTTCAATGTATTTTAAGGAGCTCGACAAGATCACGTGACACAATCATTCAAGTTCTTTCCGTTATGTTTTTGATTTTGTTAATTTTTTTTTTTTTTTGTACGAAATTATATCAAATATATTATAGTATGGACACGAGCACTAAGCGGATATTGTGTATTGGTGGTGATGAAGCACTAATGCAGGTACACAACGACTTTTGATAAATTCTAGGTTTACGTCCCATAAAAAATTTATTATAATACATCGGATATCCAAGTACAAAATAATCCGATAAGTCTCCGTTTTCCCGTCCAGAGAGTTGATGTAGATCTGTCGGTTGAATCGTACAAGCAATGGTTTATTGGAGAGTATACTCGGACCCCTGTTTTCGGATTTATGCATATACATATGAAGAAATTTGTCTATATTAAGGTAATCCGCTAACTAAAAGATCTCGCATTATAATTATAAGCTAGATTTTAATTTATCATCGTCATAAAACGATAAATAATTATTATATTTTGTTTGTGAATGGCCAGCTATATCTGTGACCATCTAGATACCCATAAGTTTTTGATGAACTAACCGACCAAAAAAAGAAATCTATTTTACCAAAGGGATCTAGGGGTCTAGGGATGTCAATGGTCCAAAGTATTTCCGTCTTTTTCAAATTACTGTATGTGTCAGCCTGAAGGAAATAAATTCAACGTTTATACATTAAACCCTATTAAATTTTTTGATTTCGAGCACAGATTTTTGAATACGAAAGCTAACAATCTTTTTAAGTTCACAAGTGAGATGCTTTGAGTGATGATCCATTCGTCCACACTTCTTAATACTTTTCAAACTAATTTTCAGGGGATGATTTAAAGAAAAAAAAGGTTTTTTTCATTTTTCCAATTTTAATATGTACTTTAAATATCAGTCATCGATAATATTATTTAAGCTTCTTAGCGGAAAATGGAGATCTACTTGGTTCTAAATGACTTGGGGATCTAGTTGACCCGTCAAGATCTAGATGATCGGGGATTTAGTTGACCTGTCACCTATTTTATGTAACTATCTATCTTATCTATTATGTGCCTACTTACATTTATCAAGCATCACAGTTGACCATTATGGTGACTGCATACTGACCACTGACCATTATGATCAGAGTGAAAATTTTTTGTTTTACCAATTTAGTTATTGTTAATTTTTTTTCTAATACTGATTATTTTATATTTTAAGTAAACTTATTTATATTTATATATAGACTATGTAAATATACACAAAAGCATAAATTTTTAACATAAAATATAGTTTATAAAAACATAGTCAACATTAGGTTTTATGAAACAATAATATAAATATATTTCATAAAATTATTAAGTGGAAGGCAAATTTAAAATTTAGAGTTTCTTAGAAGATATCCCGATGAACTATATGCAATCAGATTACGGCTCATTTTCACATTTTACATTTTACACTGTTTTCACTTCATCATGGTTTTATGACCAAAATATAAATTAAATTTTATTTTGAATAATAAAAAAATTATAATAATGTGAATATTTGTATAAACTAAATGAATGAATTTCAAAACGATTACGAAAAATTAACAAAGTCCAATTTAAAATATATGTCAAAAAAAAATTATTTATGTTGACACGTCATTGAGGCAATGTGTAATTACATGATTATTTGTAATAAATGATACATGTAATAAATTGAACATTATCGCGAGCGTAGAGAGAAAAAAAATGTTGAGTATATATAATCCCTTTTACGTGCGTATACCCATAAAATTCATTTACCAATACACCACTGCGTACAAGTCTTTCGTTGTATTTTTAATCATTTAATTCGTAACTCAATAATAAAATAAAATATTTAAGTTTTGACCTGGATAACGGTTTTTCAATATTGCCTGAATAAACAGAAATTAGCAATCGTTCCTTTTTCTTATGTACTTATACCTATCTACAGAGATATCATTTGAGGGATTCGTAACTGTGAGATTTTTCCTACCCTAAAAAAATTTAAAAGTCAGTAATTTGCTACCTCAAGTAATAATATGTGTTTTTATTTAAATTAGTAATTGATTTTATATCATTTTGATTAATATGTTTTACCAGTAGCCCATAAAATTGCAATTAAATAATAATAATTATAAATAAAATTGAATGAACTACATATACTATATATATTATGCTATTATAACCATATATTATATAAATACGTATGAGTACATTTTCTTGATTGTAAATACTGCCAACAGATATCCTGTAAGGACTAATGTGTATAATAATTTTATAATTACATTTTTTACAATCAAAACTTTTATTGTAAAATTTAATTATGAGATATTTTAATATTATAGTTGACAACCGCCTTAAGCTATGATTAATAAAAGAGATAGAAAACGATTGAGGACGTCTTACATTTTCCATAACACGATTACAGACATTAGAGATCTAACAAAAGGTTTACAGCTTTACCTTAAAAACGACATGATTGCGGACGATTTCCAGTGCAACATTGCTAACTTTAAAATATTGTAAGCAAGTAAAAATCATTTTGTTCAGATTGAAAACTTGGAAGTGGTATATTTAGAAATATTTACAAGGTATTGTACATCATTGAATTATTTTAAAATTTGTTGTCAATTTCTCAAGTTTCAATTGATATTGTTTATAATAATTTATCGTTGTATTATTAATATATTTTTCCTATGTAACAATATCCTATACTACCTTCAAATATTAAAATATACTTTCATGGTTTCTGTATCCATGATGAAATACCAAAATATGATTCATAATTTCAAATTAGTAAAAATATGAAATTATACCTAAATATATAAATTAAAATACGCTAAATGTATAATGCTTGATTTAAATTTTAAACATTTCATAACAACAAAAAAAAAAAAAAAAAAAAGAAAGAAAAAAAGATGGACATACTGATCACTGATAGTCTTCACATCTTGGGTGAGATACTCTTGGCGAGGTGTTTATAAATTGCGCCGATTTTTTAAGACTGCCAAAAATGTATACATCATTTGCGCCAGAGAATTTAGGATCACTTAAAAAGGTACATATATATATATGTGCCGGTGCGTTCAAATTATCCTAAAAAGGTTTACATCAGTAGTAACAGAAAGAAGAAGTTGTTCACTTATTTTTCTGATTTACAAATATCATTAATTAAAACCAAGAATAATTTCGTGTTTAAAAAAAAAAAAAAAGCCGTAAGTTTATATTAACCTTTATATATTTATCGAGAATACAATTAAAACTGAGTAGTATATTTATAAATAAAACTGAAAAATAGAATTAAAACGCATTTATTTATGTATTTATATTATTTTAAAAAAAATGTATTTAAAAACGTTAAATTTAATTTATTCATGTACTGATGTCAAACAAAAAAAAAAAAAAATAAGAATAATAAACGTATATTTATAGAATTTTTGCTACCAACCTTAAATATTATTTTTTGTTGTGATAGTGGCAACTGACTATATTTTGTAATTTAATCGGTGGAGTTGATGTACAACAAATTATACGAGTTCTATCGGCCAGCGCAATTGATGTAAAACCTTTTTAAATGACCCTAAATGTTTCGGCGCAAAAGATGTATAACCTTTTTTTTGTCCCTTAAAATTTTTATTTTACCTGCCAATTTTTGGCGCAATTGACCCTTGGCGAGTGTGTTGAATTTTGAAGAAACGATATATCATTCTCAATAAAACGATTCTGAGTGGAGCTTCATTAAAATATATATAATAGTAATTGTCAGTATGTTAATAATTTTTATTTAACAACAGAATATCCAATGCCCAATTCATTATTCGTGAATATTATCAAATTTTTATAATAAATTAGTAGTAATAAGTACTAGAATGAAGTATCACCAAATGGTCGAAATTCGAACAGAATAACAATATCAATTAATTCTTGTGTGATTGTACACTGATCTTACATATCTATTTGACTGATATACACGCATTGAATGTAGAAATAAAAATTATTTTGTTACATACAACATTTACGAATGAAAAAAAATTGATTTTTCAAATATTTCCTAGCACCCACCTGATGAATACTCCATAAATTCAAATTACAACAAAATATGAACGTATCATAATAAAGTAATAAAGAAGATAAATATCGTAAATCGACGATTTAAAAAAATTATGGATATGAAATGCTTTTATTCATGACATATATTATGTATTATGAACCGTATTAGGCGTCTCGTAAAATAGACTAATGTGAAAGATTCTTACTAAATGTATTTATTTATTCATTTTTTCTTATGTTAAACTGTAAGTTAACGTTACATCATAATTAGTATTGAAATGTTTAAATGATCTCGAGACGTGAATAACGTATTAGATGTAATAAGCGGATTGGTTCTCGTGTTAATGGAAATAACTCCACTGTAATGTAATTAAAATAGGATAATATTTATTAACTTGCTGAACAGTGAGTTACCGTTAAGGACAGGGCATGGAAATTGTGTGCTCGTGACTTATTCAATTTGAAAAAGCTGCGATACACGTAATCGAATTCGGAAACAATTTTCCGCAGTCGAATTCAATTTACTGTAGCGATTTTGTAATTTTCATAATATATAATTATGAAACTCTGTAATCAATTTTTGTTTATAAATACTTTTCAATCATAATTAAAACTCGCTGGCAAAAATTATCACATATAAGAGTGCTGTTGGATAATATGCTGTAATGACATCTGTATTTTTTATTTATTTTTAGATTCTGAACGAAGTGAAGAAGCTAGTGTTTTTACTATGATGTTTATTATTTTTTTATTTTTTTTCTGTGTACAACTTTTCGTATGGAAATACTTGTCCAAAAGTTTCGATCAGTAACTTTTTGAAACCGGATTCGCCTCTAGATTGTACTTTAAAGAGGTCATTTTTTGAATTTTTGAATTCTTCAATTTTTTTTTTTTGGAAAAAACTACCAAAAATTTGATAAAAACGACTCGGAAACCATCATTTTTTGATCCGAACTACATGAAAATTTAAAAATAGGTAGAAATAATATAAGAAAGATTTTAACGCAAGAATTTTGGAAATTTTTCTAATATTTTTTTTCTCATTTATTTTTTATATTATTAACTTTCTTCGTTCAGAAACGTTTTATTGAAGAAATGAATTATCGTTTCTTTAAAATTCAGTACACCCGTCAAGAGAATCCCACCCATCGTGCGAATAACACCCATTGTGCTAAGTATGTCCGGCTTTTTTACTATTGTAATCTAAAAATAACATTAGATTGTTGAATGTAAAATTTTTTCATCAAAGGTGTAAAATTAGTGCTAACTTGGAAAGCACAGAGTAAAAAATAGGTCATTCGAAAACATTTAAAAAAATTTAAGCATTGAAGTAGAGAGCAAAAAGAAAAGGTAAATTTTTTCCTTAAAAAGAGGAAGCGGTAAATCTGATCTCCACCCCTGGCGGCTAAATAACACGCTACGCCACTAAAATGAGTTTATTAATAACGAATTCAATACTATCGTTTACAATTAATGAATATTTCAGCACTATTGTTACTATAAAACAATCAAAATAAATGTCGTGTAAAATCGTCTATTTTTACCATTTTTATTCGATTTGTGGTACTCTTAGCAACACCTATTTTAAAAGTCTGTACATGATTATAATCCTTGTACCATGGCATAAAATAGTGCACTCTAAATAACGAAGTGTACAACAAAAAATATTGGCTATGCAGTTCGGATTTTTAAAGTATTGTAATAAAAAAAAAAATACTTAATATTAGAACTTATATAGATGTTACCATTCATAAAGTATTTAATCAATTCAACAAAATATTGAGTAGGAGGTACTAACTATTGCAAAATTGTTTTTTGTTTTATTGAAAAAAAGTAATTTAAAAGTACCTATATTCAAATTAGAACATAATGGATTCAATATTCATGACGATATAATATGATCATAGGTGTGCGCAGACTTTAAGTTCGGGACGTGCTTTATAATTAAATTTTCTATAATAATATTATTATTTAAATAAAAATTGTCAAAAAGTAATACATGGAATACATATTCTAAAAAAATAGTTCAAAAACTCCTAAAAGTAATGTTTTTATAATATATTGACTTATATATCATAGATATTAGAGTAAATTCCATTTGTAATAATGTTGTTTTGTAAAATTTTACTAAAAATTTTTTTTAGGAATAAAACACAAATATGGTTATAAAAGTAAACTGTTAATCATTAAAATTATAACTTTTTTATAACTATAGGACCTATAGTATAGGTGATATCATTTTTACCTTTTATAAAGCTGTTCGTTTCACAGACAACAAAATTTGTTTAATAAATTTTCAATTTTATCGTATCAAATCAAACTTATGGGTAAAATATCTCAGTCAATGTTATAATCAAATTCGTTTTCTGCTTTTTTTTTATGTTTAGTAGAACATTAATAAAACTCCATTTTTAATTTTCCTTCCTTTTAAAATTCTCTCAAAGATCTTGTAGTTTGCCTTCCCCTAAATACGGACCTGTGCATTATATTATCTGTACATTTCATACACATGGTATGTTGTTATTTGTACGTTGTATATTCATAGTTTAATAACGTGGATTTGAGCCTTGTATTTATAAAATTATTCTTCGTTAAATCAATATTCAACCCTTTTCTTCCAACACAATTAATCCATAAAGCATGAGAAAAAAAAATTCCAAATTTCGAATTTTGAGTAGTGCTCAGGCACGCTCAGCACGCCCTGTGCGCACGCCTATGAATATGAATAACTAGTAGTCTGTTAGCTTCATTCTCGGCTTTATCATTAAACTTTGATAGTTCAGTAGAGCAGTATTCACATTTCGTTTTAGTTATGGTTTGAATAAATTATTATTGCAAGTTGTATTTAGTGAGGGCAAAGACTCAAATCTTCTCATGAGGTTGTTTTCCAAATACGTAACAAGACGTGCGCAGTACGAAATTTTCGATATTAAAGGTCCACCAAATTACACTGTATTAAAAAAAAAAAAAAACACTAAATTTTACAACTTCATTAACGAAAAATTAAAGATCCTAAATACATTTATGAATTGATACATAAGTAATGAATAATATCTATAGTTGTACAATAATAAATTAAGTTATTCATTATTCATTAAGGAATTAATTAGAAAAGGGTATACGAAAGTATTGTGAATAAAATAACTGGAAATGAGAATAATAATAAAAAAAAAAATCGAAGAATTTTCGTTACTTGCTTAAAACTATAGTGTAACCGATATTCAGAAAATTGTTTTTTCAACGTACGTGTTTTAACATGCTTTTACGCTCATTTCAATTATACATTCATGAAGTATAAATACCAAATAGGTATATAAAGTTCAATGTACTTATATTTTTTGTGGTGTTTTCGAAAGTGTAATATTCGCGCGTTGTCATGTTCACATTAATACTAATTTGATCAAAAAATGACATAAGGTTTTCTGGACACGTTAAAATTAATGGAAAAAGTTCCACCTGTTAGTCGTTTTTTTTTAAAAAAAAATTAAAATGATTGAACTTTTAATATTTTTGTAAGTTTCTCCTAAAAGTTTAAAACAATATTATTAAAAGTTCTAAACAAAAAAATGTTCATTCTTCTGGGTTATAAAATAAAGTATAATATCATAATGTACCTAGTGGTTTTTATGAAAATACTTTAAATGTAAATGTAATAATCTAGTAAGGAGTCATATCATGACATCATGACGTATGACATCAATTTAAATTCCCCAGAGTTAGTTATATCGATTAAGACTTGTATTAATTTTATTTATAACAATTTTTTTTTTTTATGATATTCGTTATAATTAAAGCTCGGATGTTTATGACTTAAATTTTACTAATATATGCATTTGAAAATGTCAAAATATGCCTTTAAAAATATGTATTAAATATATCAATTTTTTTAACAAGTATTTGAAAAATAATTATCAAATATGAAATTATATAATTTAAAAGATATTAAATGTATCTTTTTTTCAACAAATATGTATATTCATATAAAATGGTAAACACTAATTTAAAATTAAATACTTATTTAAACTTTACTTGTTTGTATTTTGAGTTAGTGACGATTGAATTTTACTTCACATTTTTTGAATGACTTACGCATGATCATGCTTTACAAGTTTTGTATGAATAAAAATCGATTATTTGCAGAGTAATTTCACTAGTATAATCTTACTTAATTTAATATAACATAATGTATAACAAGTATATACGTAAATACAATTAACTAAAGTTGATGATAATTAGTAATAATTTGGAAAAAAAATTCATATTATAGTATTTCTAATTTATAAATATGATACTAAATCTAGAAATCAGCAAAGTATGCATTTATATGCCCAAAAATGTCAAATATGCAAATATATGCAAAATAAGTTTGCATACTTGGAATCTGGACTTCATAATTTGGATTTGTATCGTATTCTGGTGTAATTCTGGTTGCGCTAAAAAAATATGCAAAGTCATAACCATCCGAGATCTAGTTATAACGTATGTTATTTAACAGTATAGGATAGTATTATATGGTGCTTATATTACAAAAATCGTAATTAGAAACTTGCATTGAAATTTGATAAAAAAAAAAAAGGCTATTTGGTATTAATGCGTGGTGTATATTTGTGTATATATATATATATTATTATTTTTTTGAGAGAGAGAGAGAGAGAGAGAAATAACTATAAAAAATATTTTATACGTTATGTAATATTGTCGAGGGACACGATTGAAGTATTGAGAAGCTCAAAGGACTGAATTATTATTTTTAGCGTATGTTTCTATTTCAATGATTTTTATCCATTTCAATAAATATTCGTGAAACCTATTTTATTTCGAATCCTTTTAGAGCTGCAATATCCGAACAAAAATAAAACCTATACAAATTATCAATCCTATCATTATTTATACCTGCTTAAAAATAACATACATTTGCTTATGATTAATTAAATAGGAATAAATACTTCATAATTCACATAAACCAGCGTTTACCAAATAGTGGGTCGCGACTCACTACCGAACCACGAAAATATAATACCAGGTCGCAGAATTAACAAAATTCTCATGTTTACGTGAAAAAACATTTTTTCTTTTGTCACGACCTATAAATGTGAAGCAAAATTTTCAACACTCGTGTTCCTGAAGAATAAATATAGAAATCAGATGGAAATCGAACCACACTTAAGAATAAAATTAATTTCCTTTCCAGCAAACTTGGGTTCTTAGTCAATTATAAACAACTTAATTTTCCTCACTGATAGTAATCAACTAATATAATTATTAATTAGTAACGATACTATAATTAATACATTGTTGTTACAAATTAACGCTTCAATTTTATTATAAATTCTAAGTGGACATTTAAATATGTATTATTTCACCTTTTTTGACACAATTATAAATGTAGAACATTTTGGTTGGTCACGAATGGGAAAATATTAATCAGCTCAAACAGGAGTTTGGGAAATACGTATTGAATTGAAATTCCGTACATGAAATTGTGCTGAAATTAAGTAGGTAAATTTTATGGTTTTCATTTTGTTGCCTAACTTTTTATGTAGTTATGCAGCAAAATGAAAATCATAAAATGAATCAATTCAATTTCAACATAATTTCATACCGATTGTCTACATTCAATTAATATTAAATACATCTGGAGATAATTTATTGTTTCTGAAAAACCTATAATTTACTGTCTTTTAAAAAACGGGTATTCTATAGTGCAATATGCATAATTTATACAAAACACTCTCTTATTGTTATTTAAAGTGTTTAGAGCTGAAGTGAATGACTCCATTGTTTTATTTAAAATTTGATTTTTTATTGGTTAGATATTATTTATCAGCCCATTTCAAAAAATAATAATTATAATAAACTTATTTTTCTGTTTCGTATTTCAATAATATTAATTTATCGTAGTCTTTACGGCCTTTAACAGATAATTTTTGACCGTAAAATTAAATAGGTACCTAAAGTTTATCACGGAAATCCCTTACGTTACTTTGTCCTGTATAAACACAAAGTCTTTTAACAATGTTCCATAATTGTTTGAAGATAATGTCTCATTGTTCTCGTTTATCCGCACGATAATAGTATTATGACAACTAGCATTGTAATGTACGATAATCTCAAACAATGATTCTTTAACTGCTTAGAAAAATAGTTATTAGCCGAGCTTTGAGATTATTTCATTAGGCTAAAATCATCCGTCATTGATTTTGACCACTAGCTTAGCTAGTTAACACCTGACAATATAACCGACAGGAAGTGACGTTCACGCTTTTCACACAACACAATAATTTTAACCAGCGAAAAAAAATTAAATTACAGTATTTAATTCGCAATTTTATTTTGTTATATTATAACGTCAAAGACACTCTCTTTGACTAAAATTTGAAACACTATAAACTGACAATTGGCAATACTTCCATCCACACTGTTCTGGAGACAACAAGTTCGTATCTCACCAAGTCCTAATATTTAAAAAAATTTTATTTAAACGAATAACGTCTACGAGGGCAAAGCGTAATTTTGTTGTTTAAATATATTTTAGCACGGTATATCTAAACATGAAATAACGATTAATAAAAAGCATGTTAAAACCTTTTTAATTCAAAACTATTATTGATGAAAAAATCTAAAAATAAAAAAATAACTAATTGTTATAAAAATTAAATCGAATTGTGTAATTAATACTCAAAAATTACGTTTATAGCGATGCAACACGATTGCGTACTTTTTACCTTTTTATATTTGAACAAACACAACACCATTGCGCTCATTTAAACTTTTTAAGTATAAGCAATTTTGTTTAGGCAATATTGTTGGATTTAAAGAAATTAACAATTATTGTCCCATAATGTAATTGATGTAGTAAATTGTAGGCTCTAGTAGTATAATGTAATGTGCATATAGTCGAAGACATTGATTGTGCATTTTAAAAAACATATATATTACACAAAAATTAAGTTTATAAAAGTCAAAACATTTCCTTACACGAATAATAACGTAAATAATACATTTAGTAAAAAATTAATAATATTATCATTAAATAACGCGACAATAAAAGTAAAAAAAAAATAATAAAATAAAATAAAACATAGCAAAAATCAATTTTTTCATAAATCTTTGAAAACACAGCCACGAAAACTTTTAAAATTAATTTTCAGTATTCATATTATGTTTACGTTATTATTAATATTAAAAAAAATTTTTGTTTCTTTTTAACTTAAATTTTGTTATAATTTTTTTTTTTTGTTTAATGTGTAAATAATATTTTTGACTATACGCGTACTACATTATACTACTAAAATATACTACGTATAATACATTATAGGACAATTTTATTATTGTTAATTCTTTAAATCCAACAATATTAAACGAAATTGCTCAAACCTAAAAAGATAAAAGATGCGCAATTGTGTTGTGTTTGCCTCTAACGTAAAGAGGTAAAAAGTTCGTAATCGTTTGTTTTTTTTTTTCAGGTAAAAAGGTAAAAAATTCACAATTGTATTGTGCCTGTTTATAAGGTGCAATATATAAAAAAAAAAATCTTTTGTTTCATAATATTCATCACGGTGTATACAGATTATAAATTGTCATTAAGTAAAATGTATTTAAATTTAATATCTGTTAAAAGTTTAATTTTTCATATATATGTATAATTATATTATATTACCCATGTGGCAACACCAACCCAAAAAATTATACAACGTTTGAAAATAATAACGTACCGATTACTTATTTGTGGACACTGAGTAAAGAATAAATAATTTCAAGTATGCATTGCTACAAAAATTCTTATGACATAAATTCATTGTAATTTATTAAGAGGTAATATTGATTTTATGGATAGTGAATAGTGATATTGTAATTATTTATTTGTACGTAGAGAGAAATATCCAGTGATTAGTACTAAAATGTGTAACTAATAAATAATAATACTAAAATTAAATGTAATGAATAAAAAACAAACCATAATTAAGTTTTTCATTTCTCGTTCACAATCATAAGAATCATGGGCGAAGCACGTTTGGGTACATTACATTATTTTTACCTGTAAATGTAGAACACAGGGCTTATTTTAAGGATTTTTTAGAAGTGCGCAAACTTAAATTTCACCCCCCCCCCCAAAAAAAAAAAAAAAAT
>JAIPRM010000909.1:9526-22543 GCA_025469315.1 Stegophylla sp. TES_Ste_2020 | reverse complement strand
CAAAATAGCGAAGTGTTATTTTTACGTTTTACCACTCATTAAAATCGAAGAACGGGGGCGACGCCCCCGTTAAAATCGAAGTACGGGGGCAATCGCCCCTGTTGCCCCCGTGTAGTCGGCGCCTATGCTATCGTTTACTGTGATGAATTAAACTTAATTTCTAATTATCAAATTATTAAGACCAATAATGTAGAACTAATTACTAATAAATGCAGTAATGGTTTTCAGTGCCAATAATACCGGAATTTCTTTACGACATCCAACATCCCGATCAACCTCTAGATGCTACTATACCACCGAGTCCGCCGCAAAATGAATTGTCGGTCCCACATGGAGATATGACAGGAACTTATACAGGTAAGACACATAATATGAAAATCTTACATATTTTATATAATGAAATAATGACTATGATAAATGCGTCATATAGTACGTTTACGTGATCAATGATGAGTGATACTTATAGCTGGGAATTTTCAGTTTTAATATTTTGTGTAGACTTAACTGTACCCATAAATAGTTGATTTTGATTTTAAATTAACTTTAAGGGAATCACATTTTTTTCATTTTATAATTCCTGATTTTGGTAAAAAACTCGTATTCGTTTCAATACATTTCATGAAAAACTGATTTTTGATAACTACATTTAAAAATTATCTTGATTACAGCTGATGTAATATCGTAATCACACATAATTATGGGATTGATAAAATATTGTTAGTTCAATTTAAAACTCAACTGATTGGAGTGACAGAAATCTAAAAAAAAATCATGACAAATGACAAATAATATTGGGAGATTGAGAAATTGTATAAATACTATTTTAAATTTTGAACGAAGTGAAGAAGCTTATGTTTTTACAATGATGTTAATTATTTTTTTCTCTTTCTGGAAACACTTTTTCGTATAGAAATACTTTTCCTAAAGTTTCGATCAGTATCTCTATAGAACCGTAATCGTACCCTGATGGTACTTTAAAGAGGTCATTTTTCCAATTTTTTTTATTATTTTTATTCTATATATATATATATTTACCGGTAATCTGAAATATATTGTTATTGATTAAATAGATTAACTTTGATATTGCAACTCGATTAAATTTTTTTTTTTGTGCACTATTTGAAAAAAAACGTTTGAATCAGATTCGTATAGTTTGCTGCTGCGTGCTCTTTGGGCTGCTAAGGGATGAATTAACATTAGAAACTCATACAATAAATGGTCTTGAATGGTCCCACTTAAATTTCCATTCGTAATTTTATACCGTTCGTCCCAACGTGCATAATGTTATTATAGATGTACATGTATTAAAATAAATTCAAGTCAAAATCTAAACCAACATTTAATTCAATTCGATAAATAAATTTAACTTTACTCGAGAGAAAAAATTTAAATCAAAAAAAAAAAAAAAACAAACATAAAATCACTTTGATGAAATTCTGAGTATTAAAGAATATTAATTGAGCAGCGAAAACCCGAGGAAATTATGTTTATTCATTATTTAAAATTCTATTAAATATTTTCAAGTCGAGCGTAAAGGTTTAATTTTATTTTAATAATAATAGACCCTTCTTCCTTCTTCTTATAATTAGTTCTTGTCGAGTTTGAAGTGATGAAGTGTTTATCAAACGAGACCTTTACTCGAATATTATGCAAACACTTGAGTTTAATTTCTCTTATAACCCAATAATTCAATTTCTGAACTGAATTTAAGAATACGACAGACGTTAATTAAATCAAATGACACGTTTTAATAACACTTTGTGTGGAAAATTATACATGTAAAATCATTGTCAAGTGTATTTTACTCAATCTATTGTCTTTTATCTTAATATTGTATTTTTATGTTGAAACATTGATGACATTAAACATCTATAAACAGATAAACTGACATAAACGCATTAAATGTGACTATAGTACAAGCATTATTTTCGGTGGTGAAAAGAAATATTGAATATCGTGAAAATGTATGGAAGCACTTGTGGTTAGTGTACTTCCCATTTTTTAAATAAATGTCCACGGTCTTGATGGTTAGCCGTGTTTTAATGCGACAGGGTTTATTCGATTTTTATTTATTTTTAGATTCTGAACGAAGTGAAGAAGCTAGTGTTTTTACAATGATGTTTATTTTTTTTTTCTATGAACACTTTTTCGTATGGATCTACTTGTCCACAGATCTCGATCAGCAAGTTTTTGAAACCGGATTTACCTCTAGTTAGTACTTTAAAGAGTTCATTTTTTGAATTTCTCAATTCTTCAATTTTTTTTTTTTTTTTGAAAAAACTTCTTAAAATTTGACAAAAAACATCCGAAAACCATCATTTTTTTATCCAAACTTTATGAAAATTTAAAAATAACTAGACAATAATAAAAAAAATCATTTTGGCGCAAGAAAATTTTTAAAATGACAAAAATAAAATTTGGACATTTTTTTATCACTTTTTTTTTCTCATTAATTTTTTTTTCCTTTTCTTTATTTATTAAATAAAAGAAAGTGAAGTATAGACAAGAAAACCGGACATACTTCGCACCACGGATATTCTTCGCTCTTCCGGTCAGATACTCTTGGTGAGAATATTCAAAATGACGACTATTGTTGTTCTTTATATTATTAACTTCCTTCGTTCAGAATCGTCTTATTGAAGATAGAAATGATTTATTATTTCTTTAAAATTATGCACATTCTTCAAGAGTATCTGACCCGAAAAGCGAAGTATATCCGTGGTGTGAAGTATGTCAAGCTTTTTTGTCTATACTTTACTTTAATTTGCTTGTTTTTTTTATTTTATTACTCTGTAAGTAGAAACTATGTAATTGAAAATAATAGTAAATTATGGTTATCGTTATATTTCTCCCACTCTTTATAACAAATCAGTTTAGAATTATTTTTATTTTTTTCCAATTAAGTACCTACTGTAATTTGTATTAGCTATAATATGTAGCAATCTGCATACCCTATTAACCTTTATGAATTTTATCAATATAATTAATGACGTATTAAACATTAATTTGTTTTTAAAGAAGAAAATGTTATAATTTACCCAGATTATATCAACAAGTATAAAAAATAATTTTATTAAATCTTTCTTTGATATTAAAATCACAAAGTGTTCAGATAAATACATTATAAAAACGCGTTATAAAATATCGTTCGTATATTATTATATTGTGTAGACTTGGATTGGGATCGTTTTTTCAGGAATGCGTTGAAATGTTAATTTTAAGTTTTCGAAAACTAGAAGACAATACAAAGAATGTTTCTACACACCAGTCTGTGTTGTAGTAAAAGTAAAAAAAAAAAATGAAAAAAAAAAAATGGTCAACTGGTGGTACGAGTCTCGCACTCTGTTCGCGATGTGACCGGCCCAGTTCGTATCTGAATTTTTCATTTCATAATTTTTTTTTCCTCTCGTTTTATGAAACGGATTGTCGTATAACCGTACTGTTGTTACACACTCACCTGCAATATGCGGTGGTCGAACGAAAAATATTTCGTCGTGCCTGTGTGTGTGTGTGTGTGTGTGTGTGTATATAAGTATAATTGTTCTTGTCTTGCATTATAAATTAGAAAACGCAACGAGTTGGCAACAAAAAGAAGCGATTCTGAAAAAGGAGAGACACGACGATCTGGTTCACGAAACGGTTGCGGTCGGTATGATGTTTGCATCCAAAGCAGTTGTACAGCTCATGGTAAACCCTATTGTCGGACCGCTTACTCACAGAATCGGCTACAGCATACCGATGTTCACCGGATTTTTCATCATGTTCATATCCACTATAAGTAATTACCGCCCGTTGCCTTTTCGGCCACTGGCACGCCACGTGCTAAAAAATGCAGCACTGTGCTTATAGTGCGCGATAATTATAAAAAATAATATTGTTATCTTACCAACCTCGCTCGTGTTTCAGTATTCGCTTTCGGACGGAGTTACGGTGTACTGTTTTTGGCCAGAGCTTTGCAGGGGATAGGATCGTCTTGTTCGACAGTTTCTGGTAAACATCGTTCGATGAAAAAAACAGTGTACCTAGCACGTTATTTCAAACTACACATAATTTCACAAAGTGGCGTCTCTGGGAATTCAAAACGGTGTAGGGCCAGAGACATTGAACAGATGACGGGCTATTCTTATTTACGAAAGCCCGTTTGATAAAAGCAATTGATATCTATTTAAAAATTACTTCATTCCCTCTCCTTCCTGGATTGCGAGTCATTACAATTTGAATGTCGAAAACATTAAATACGTTTTACACGTTGGTTGTAAAAAAGAAAATAATATTTTAAATGATAAAAATATAATTATCACTTTTAATATTTAGGCGATTCTCTACGACCTGCAAATCATAATTATTTATACACTCTTTGTAACAAATTATAGTATTTTGAAAACATTAAAAACAGAATATGAAAACACAAACAGCTGGTAACACTTTTATTTTATACATTATGATTTCCTGTATTTTAGGATTATAATATACAGTACCTATTATACAAATAGTTAATTAACAATAATAAACTTAGGAGTCATAATAATATTTTGGCTCTGAGCGCCGTATATTTTTACCGAGTACATTTACCAATTTTTTTTACTAGCAACTTTTTTTTCATCGAATAAATTAACGAATGACCCTTTAAATTAAACGTTTTTACATATCCTATACACAACAATATGAAGTTTAAACGAAGGAATAAGTATTAATAGGTATTTTGTATAACGCCATTGTGAATAATGTCTGTTAACAATAATTACCCACTGTTCAATTTAACCTCTAAACAATCGGATATTGTATATTCTGAATTTTATCTATTAAGAATTTATGATAATCTTTATCAATTGGTAAAAATGTACAAGTAAAATCAATATTAATTTTATTAATTAACACTTCATGCCCCTGATATACTTGTGCGTTAAATATTATTTATGTCTTTTTTTATTAAAATAATGATAATAATTTTGATGTGATTAACATAAAATTTTATCACATACGTGTACCTATCATAATTTATATTACTATAAAATAATTTACTACTTATATCTATAAACATGATAATCTTAAATTATCTTATTAATATATACATTATATATATTTGTGATATGTATTTAATTCATATTGAGAAAGCAAATTTAAATATTCTATTTAAAGCATACCAAAAATACACATTAGTAGAGCTAGTAGTTATACTATATTATAAACAATTGATTAAACAACATCTTAGTTGTACTATATTTATGTAACAGAAGAGAAGAGATACTTTCTAAGGCAGTGGTTCTCAGTCATTTTAGGATCACGACCCAAATTTTTCTTCAAAAACCTATCGCAATCCACATGGTTTTACATTTTTTGGATAAAGAGGTAGTTCTTAAAAATCAAAATTAGATTAATACTTTAATAATTTATTAATTAATCGGCGTATAATGAATATAATTTTACAAATGTAAGCAAATGTTACGAAATTCATCATTTTTACAGTGGAGTTTGGTTAAAATAGTAATTTTTTGAGAATTTATATAATTCAATAAATTTCTCGCGATTCCCCAAAAATTGACTTGAGACCCACCAGTGGGTCGCGACCCATATTTTGAGAAACGCTGTTCAAGGGTATACTTTAGTTGTACTATATTTATGTAACAGAAGAGAAGAGATACTTTATAGGGTACCCTTATGGCTGTGTTACAAAAAAAAAAAAATCTAAATTTACCAAATTTAACTCTGGTTGAAAACAATGTTTTATATTTTTAATTTTGAGATGCTAAATTTAGTTTAGACGTCGGCCACTCACTAAATATCAAGAGCGGTCAATATTTGTACACTGGACACGTCACTAATCTCCTATATAAAATTGACGATCAACCCGATTCGTTTTCCTGAAAATTTGGAAATTTTTTTTATTATTATTCCTTTAATTTTTCTAGGAATGGGAATGTTAGCTGAACGATACCCGGACGACAAAGAACGTGGCAATGCGATGGGTATTGCGTTGGGCGGATTAGCTTTGGGCGTGTTAATCGGTCCACCGTTCGGCGGAATAATGTACGAGTTTGTGGGGAAAACGGCACCGTTTTTGATACTGTCGGCTTTGGCTCTAGGAGACGGACGTACGAAAAATTGAATATTAAGTTAAAATTAAAATTTGTAAAGTCATGTCTAAGGGTGATGATTTGCGGTACCTAAATGATCTTTATCTGTAAAGGTATTCGAGTAAGTAATGAAACCAAATAACTCACTTTGCATTCGGTTTGGTCACATATTAATCACAGTTGGATTGAGCATTGTGTGAGGCCATTGGAGACAGTCTGACAGTACCTACCTACGTAATATATTTTATTACTAGGGCTCGGATTTTATATAAAAAAAAAAAAAAACATTTTAAGTAGCCGAAAAATTCCAAAAATGAATTTATTAAATTTAAAACAACAAAAACGAATTTCAACTATACATTAAATTATATATTTAAAAAGCCGAACATATTTCGCAACACGGGTTTTCTTTTATCCTCTGGTGGGTGTGTTAAATTTTAAAGAAACAAAAGAAACGATAAATCAATAAAAACCATTTTGAGCTGAGCTTCAGTTTGTTTAAGACAATTTTACATAAAAATTATCAAGTTCCTCATTATACCAAAAAAATATATTTTTTACTTAGCTATTTGTAAATTCCATTATTAACTTACAAGGAAAAAATTGTTTGACATAAAAAAGGTTTCACTTAGGTACTAGAAATTTTCTTTCACCAAAACATTTTTCATATTATAGTCCCTTTTTTATTAAAATTTTCATAAAGTTCAATTTAAAAAAAAACGTTTTAAAGACATTTTTGTCAAATTTTGGTAAAACCATTTAGAATTTCGAAAAATGATCTCTTCAACGTATAATTGTACCATCAAGAGGCTAATTCTGGTTCAAAAATTCGTCGGTTAAAAATTTTAGACAAGCATTTCTATAAGAAATACATTTACAAAAAAAGAAAAAAGAAACATCATTATAAAAACACCAGCTTCATTTATGATCATATATTTGGTCGAGTCATTTTCGCTTTTTGGTGAAATAAATAAATAATTCAGCAATTCAGTAAATAAAAAAAAAATTACTTATAAATCATAAACCAGATAATTTTTAACTTGCTTCTTTTATTAGCAATATAATAGTAATAATAATGGAAAGAAAGAAGAAAAACACTATAAGTGGAAAAAAAGCAAAAAAAGTTAACTTTATTTTGCAATCGGAACGATTTCAAACGTATCTATATATATATAACAATAATATTTCTATCACTGCCTTCAAAAGTAGAATTTGCTACAAAATCCGAGGCCTATTTATTACTTAAAGTTTTTTTTTTTTTTTTTAAAAAAAAAACTAAATATAAAACGAAATAAATTTTAATTGATTAGAGTAATAGTTATTAGTCAATAAAAACTTAACATTCAGAGTCAATAATTATTATCGTTAAACCTATACAAAATTATACACACAGTATCACGTTATATTACGTTATCTATGAATTAATTTTATTGACCGATTTACGTAGGAATTGTTATGAATTTGTTATTTACAAATATAAATTACAAAAAATATAACAAGTAAAAGCTAAAAACTTGAATTTCCTATTCAATTTTTTGAGTGTCAAGCTGATCCAAAGACTTATAAATAACACTGTCGGGTATATATTTTATTTTGGAAATGCTCTTTAGAAGATAGCAAATGAAGAACATATTTTCACTCTCCTATACTAATGAAAATGAAATCGAAGGCACACAATACCTACTGAAATACTTGAAAAATATACCGTTTTTCGAGGTACTTCGAAGTTTGAGAAAAAAAAAAAAATGTGAAATATAAGCACGCGCGTTTTTTTGAATGAAATCTCGGCCATTGTTGTGTTAACCGAGCTCTACATCTAAATGGTTTTTTTTTTCTTTTATGTCAAGATTTATCATTATTTTCAAATCTAAAATGTGCATAAACACAATGCATCGTCCTCGACGAGCAGTCGAGGTGAGCAAGAAAAGACGAGTTTTCAATTCCCCGCAAGATCTGGATTCTGACAGTTTTTTTCCACTCGTCTTATAAAAAAAAAAAACGTTTGAAATATAATTGGAGATGTCGCCCTAGTCGAGCACTTAACTTTTTCCATGCCCGCCATGAACAAACCGCAGTTAATTGATTTATGGCATTCTATTTTTAATTGCATTTTGCAAAAGTAAAGAGTTCCACTTATTTTCGTACGCCATAGGAATTTTATCGCACGATGGCAACTTTTAAGATAAAAGCATTTAATTTCATAATAATTTTTTTTGAAGTACTTCAAGTACCTCTCTATACATATATTAAATTAAATATAAAAGACTCGATAAAACCATCTGATCACGTATTTCATAATATATACTCACTTCTATTTTTGGATCTATTGTCTACGATTGTTTGTCTAAGGAACCTCAAGCTGTTGCCAAATTTAATTAGGGAATATTTATGATTATGTGTAGAATAAATGATTAAGGTATTTAGGTCGATAAAAATTATCTGCTGTTATGCTATAAGCTATTGAAAATAGGATACGTCAATGCCACGGATATAATCGTGTAAAATGTTACATATAAATCCATTTTAAAATTCATAACAAATTAGGTCATTTATTTTCAAAAAATAATAATAAACTTCAGATAGAAAAAATAACGTAGACAAAGACCTTAAAATAATTAAAAATTATTCTTTTTTCAAAAGGAAAATTAATCTTTTTTTTTTTTTTTGTGAGAAGCTAATCAACAAAGAAGCATAACTACTTAATTAAAATTCTTAATATATATATTATGTGTTTTTAAAACATAATTAATTGAATCATCTTTACACACATACATTTTTAAATAAAATGAGAACAAAGGACTTGAAATATTTTTTGATAATATCAATCTAAAATAGTTAAAAAAAAAACCATGACGATGACATTTTTGATATTAAAGTAAACATGTAAAAGTAGAAAATACGCAATTACACAATAAAATAAATTCATGGATCGTAATATCATGTACATATAATATTCAAGTGTTGTGCTGTACAATTAAAATAAAACGTTTCAAGAATATCAAACATTATTCTTATAATATTTAAACATCAATATAATTATCGGCTTTGATATTTTAGTATAGTTAAAGTAGTTATATTTTAATTGCATGAATACACATTATTATAACAAAATTTTTGTACAAACAATATATCAGTTAATTATTGTTTGTGCTATGAACTATTGAATTTATAGATGTGTTTAACGGTTTGTGCATATAAACATAGATTTAATATTGTATTTTTATATTCAATTTCAATATAGCCATATTTTTTGTAGTTAATATTACAAATAAAGATCACTACTTTCATCTAAAATAATATTATAATAATTATTACCCTCTTCTAGAATTAAAAAAAATTTTCCAAGCAATAGATTTCATTTAATGTCAATTCAAATAGATACTATTAAATCAAATTGATAAAATAAAGTACAAACAAAAAAAAAAAAAATTTAATTATTATTTAGGAATCGACTTTATAGAAAATGAGCTCTAATTTGTACAACTTTTAATAATAAATGATAACTACCTATTGTATTTAAAATAATTTGACATGGCTATTAATCTAGGGAAACCTATTGCTTGGAAAAAACTATATTATTATTAGATTTAGAATTATTCTGGTCGTAGGTATTTGTAGATTAAAATAAAAAATTTTAACGAAATTAACTGCTAATGAAACATAATTATAATTTTATAATACTGTCTTTAATGGTCTTGTACAATACTGGTTTGTATTCAATATTTGCACAATACATTTTATTTAATAACTATTTTTTCTTCTTTTAAACTTCGACTAGAAATTTGTATTTTCTTTACAGACGTTTCGAAATAGTAACACTATTTTTAGCATGAATATCGGAGATACAAATAACACTCAATAGCAATAATTGTTTCGACTGTTCTCATAAAATATATTATTATGACGTGAAAATTCGGATTGAATTAATATTAATTAATCTAATTGATTTTATCGTTTTATTTATTACTCTACAGTGCTACAGCTGTTGCTTTTACAACCCGGAGTAGTCAAGACAGATGCGGACCCCCCTTCTTTAAAATCCTTAGTCATGGACCCGTATATAATTGTAGCTGCCGGTAATAATGATGTTAAATGCACCGATCATTGTGCAAAAAACTGTACGCATTCGATTTTTCTTTATTAGGTGCCATAACTTTTGCTAATACCGGAATCGCAATGCTCGAGCCTTCTTTGCCCATATGGATGATGGATACTATGGGCGCCGGACGATGGAAACAAGGAGTGACATTTTTGCCTGCCAGTATTTCCTATTTAATCGGAACAAATTTGTTTGGACCTCTTGGACACCGCATGGGAAGGTATGCTTGTAATTAAATATACACAGTAGAAGTCGTTCATAATGACCAGGGGTCGGGACTTATAGCATTTAAAATCATTAAAATAAGCGCTTAAAAAAGCACTTAAAAACATCATTATAAGCACTCAAATAAACATTTAAAAAACTTAAATTTAAGGAAAAATATTTATTAAAAAAAAAAACAATAAAATAAAAAATAAATCTTTATCTATCTATAATAAAAAATATTAAACTTCATTTTCAAGACTGAGGATTGTATGGATTTTCTGAAAAATAAAATTTAAATGATATTTACAAATAGTTGAAAAAAAATTAATTAAATCTTACAGTCATTATTGCATTGAATGATCAAATGTTAAACGACAAATGCTACACGACGAATGCGAACGCAAATCGACTACAAAACTTTGAAATCAAAATATTATTTGTATTTATTACGTCTATAAACCCACGACGGTCAAATAATATTATTTATCGAGAAATTAGTGATAGACTGATAAACATGAACTCAATTATATTAATTTGTATCCCCGAAATCCAGTTCTATTTTGAGCATTGGAATACTTTTGTTAACCCTGCAACGATGCCGCAGACGGCGACCGACTACGCGACAACGTAGATAAGTTAAGAGATATTTTTAATTTTAATTCTATCAAAAACAACTTTGCAGGAGAAAATCATAAAAAAGTAGAAAAACTGGTCAAAAAAGCAATAATTATCAGAAAAACTTGAAATAAGCATTTTTTTTTGAAAAATCGCTGAAAAAAGCAAAAAATAAACACTTTCAAATTTCATAATTGAACGTGTTGTAACATGAGATACACTTCTATAGCACTCTGCTACATTTTAAGTCAATCCATAAAAATAAGCAAATGCTTTAAGTCCCGAGCCCTGATAATGACAAACAGGATTAAATAATTGATAAACGGATATTAATGCACGGCCGCATAACTCCTATAGTTTATATATGCAAATTTAAATCGTTTGTTATAGTTCGTACATAATATCCATATAGATGTTTATTTTTGGCGAGTTTAGAAAACTATTTTATGTAAAATGTCTTCGGGTTATCCCTAAGATTTGACCTTAAGAAATATTAAAAACGATAAATTATGATTTTATCGATATTTCACATTAACACGAAGTATTAATTGTATTGCAAGTGAACTTTTGAACTTGAAAACATAAAAAAAAAAAAGTTTGTGCACTGGATAATTTATCAAAGTGTATGCACGAAAATGCAATGCAATATAGTGTGTGTTGCATAAGGGAAGTGTTGAGAAAAATAAGCACGAAAGGAATTAGTGAAGAAAAATTCTTAATTTATGAAAATTATACATTTATAATTTGTTAATGTGTAGTATTTGAGTTATGAGTTTGTGATAAAAATATAAAACACATATTAATATAGTATGTGGTGATTTTCAGATGGTTAGCTGCAATGATTGGATTGATAGTGATCGGAATTTGTTTGATGATAGTAAGACAAAACGTTATGCTATAAAAATAAACCCAGTAGATTTTAGATTGTGTGCACTCCGAATAGGATAAGTATTTGTGTTTTTTTTTTTTTTTCTTATAGATACCAACTGCAAGAGACATCAATCACTTGATCGTACCTAATGCCGGTTTAGGTTTCGCTATTGGAATGGTGGACTCGTCAATGATGCCAGAGCTAGGTTACTTGGTTGACATACGTCATACAGCTGTGTACGGTAGTGTTTATGCGATTGGAGACGTGGCTTTTTGCCTCGGTTATACAATTGGTAAGTACTGAATTAAAATTTAATCGTCGAGTTGAACGGAATTTTTAATGTTGAAGAACGTGTAAATACTGATAAAAGAGTACCGAGCTAGGTGCATGTTGTACAATGTACGAGTGTATTGTAGTAGGTACGTTATGAGCGTTGTTGAAAAAGTGTTTTTAAATAATCAAGTTTATTAACATTGACCACACGACGTTCTTCTGCCTGTGTCCAAAATTTCATAAAGATATACGAATTATTATTAATATAAAATTGTATATATATATATTAATATATAATTTTTATATTTTTTGTTTAAAATCACAATTGCGTATCTAAAATTACTTTTTACTACGGAAAATGGCAAATTTCCGGTTCTTTATCTCAATGTCACACCAATCATTTGTCGCCGGGTTTTGCGCTCTCTTCAAATAAATTTTCATAGATATTATTTAATTTGTAATGTGTAACAACTAATATAAAATATAACTAAATATAAAATTCAGATCTCTAAAACAAAATAAAATTGGTTTATTTCTGCATTATTATTTCAAATAATTGTGTTTTTTCGGCAAAACTTTAAAAATTCATTCATAATTACTATATCATATATCAACATTGAGCATTACGCAGAGGTTATCTTTTTTTTGAAAGGCTATACTACTTTTTAAAAGGCAATTTATTTATTTAAAAAAAATTTTACTTTACCTCTCCTCCCCGGATCGTGAGTTATAACTTCAAATGTTTTAAAAAATATAAAGTTCTAAATGTTGTTTTTGAAAAACTATTTGTAACAATAGATGGAATAACGATAAATTTTAAAATTTTTATAATTCTTTAAAATCTTTAAAAGATAATTATTCGATAATCCCTGGAAAAT
>JAIPRM010000908.1:0-45289 GCA_025469315.1 Stegophylla sp. TES_Ste_2020 | reverse complement strand
TTCTTATATTATTAATTTCCTTTGTTCAGAATCGTTTTACTGAAGAAATGATTTATCGTTTCTTTAAAATTTAATACGCCCGTCAAGAGAATACCACCCGTCGTGCGAAGTATGTCCGGCTTTTTAAGTTTGCGTATATTAAAAAAGTGCAAAGAGATATAAAATGATTTCGTGTAGCAAATAAGAGCGAATATTATCGCTGTTCAAAGTGTATTAAACTCTCGATGACATTGAATTGTTATATCTGTGCAAAAAAATCTGGCGACAACGCACTTTGGCCGTCGACGGAACAGATGACTTTGACCGGCCGGGTACCGGAACAGATGACTTAGAGGCGGTGGCGGAAAAGATGACGTTCGTTTTCCGGCTCGATTTTTGGCCTGTTCGACGGCGTGACGACTCGTGTGCACGTCACCCACGCCATGTCACCGGACCGTTACACAATAATATCCGCGCAAGCCGTGCCGTCACGTGCTTATCAACAGCTTGGCGCTCGTGCTAACGCAAATCCGGACAGTAAATAACAGAAATTTGGACCATTAACATACTATTATACCGTGGTGTACCTACATAATTAGATTCAGAGCGGAGCGGAAAAACTCACAATGACGTCGATTTTTTTCTCTTCCTCTAAACGTTTATTCGTATAGAAATATTTGTCCAAAAGTTTCGAATAGTATTTCTATAGATGACGAATCATACCTAGATGGTTTTTTTTCAAATTTCTCAATATTTTTTTCGAAAATGAGGAAAATCTGTCGAAAAATTGACAAATAACTGTAAAATATACTAATACCGGGATTTCCATTAAAGTAAAATATGTTTTTTCACATAACTCCAAAAATAATGCAGCTAAAAACTTGAAACTTTTACTAATTACTAAAACTTGTCACGAGAACACATGATAAAAAGTGTGTACTTCGTTCGTCGGGGTGTTCTTCGCACGTCGGCTGGGATACTCTTGACGGGTGTATTGAAATTTAAAGAAACGATAAATCATTTCACCAATAAAACGATTCTGAACGAAGCTTCAACTAATACACAATAATAATTATCTGTTTTGAAGAATTAAATTTAAATATTAAACTATAAATTATTTTTTTGTAATGTAAAATTGATTTTCATATATTCACATACCTAATGAATACTCCATAAATAATTACAATTTACAATGAAATACGAGAATCATAATAAAATAAAGCGGATCTAATTATTGTAAATCAACATTTATGAACCGTAACATATATTTTACTAATGTTTGTCGTAGCACGTCATGTTGTCGGTCACGGTTAAAAAAAATTCGGTTTGCCAGTTTTGACTTGAACCCGGCCTTTACTTTACTTTGCTTTGCTTTGCTTCACTTTACTTTTTTTTAAATGACATTTTAATTTTTATTGTTAATTTAAATGTTTATTGTTTGCTTAGAAAAATAATTATCATTCATATTGTGCAATATCCGTCACACACCCGTGTTTGGCGAAGATTAAGATATGTTATAACTTATAACATTTATTTCTTGAACGAGCACAGTGAATAGACTATTCAAGTGATAGCCATAATAATTATTACATCGTTATCACGCGTTGATCACCATGAATCATGTCGACTGGCTAGTAAAACCAACGAACTAGCGTGTACGATATTATCTGATGAAGCTCTAGTTAATGTATATGAAACTAATAAATCATTGTGTACCGTTATATCAACACAATCTTTTCAATTTATTAATCGTACGAAATATCATTCAATAAACTGTGAACACGATCGTATAAAAGCTGTATATTATGTGTCAAATCATTGCAAGGGCATATCTGGCCTCAATGCCTCATTTTTATTGGAGGGCGGGGATAGTATGTATATAACGTTTTGATACTCGTAAATTAATAAAAATAAATAGAGTTATTTTATTTATTTACAGTTAATTTGTATTTTCCGTACCGATGCGAGGCGTAGAAAAAATTAATGACCCAAGTAAAAAAAACAAATTGAAAATTGAAAAAACATGCTCTGCCCTTGAAATTCATAATATATCTGCAAACGGCTATGTTAAAAAGCTTACTGTGTGTGTGTGCAGCGCGAAAATATAATGCGTTCATTAAAAATCCATTGCCGCAGCACATTTTGTTTTTAATCGCACCAATAACTACAATTTAGTCGTGCTCGCGCGCATTAAATCCCGGCTCAATTGTACCGTGAACTTTTGACGGTTACTAATGGTTCCTCTTGATTTTGCTGATGAACAGGTATTTCGGCCGAACAAAAGCGTCTGGAATTAAACAGCGCGTGTAAACCCCTTCCGCATTGTTTAGTTCATAATATACCGTCTAAATTGCACGCTTAATGAACGCGCAGCACAGCCGATGCAACGCCAGAACTTTATAATGTATATTATATAATATATATATATATGTGATGTTAATTGATGATTAAAACCTGAAAACAATATCCACTCGAAAAACCATAACCTACCCCCTGCACTATTGGTGGGAGTGGTGTTATAATATATAGTCGTATTATCGACTGCACAATGCAGGCAATATATTTATTGTAATATATATATATATATATATATATACGATGACCGACGAACGAGGGACGACGTCCGAGACTGCCAGGAGTAGTGTTAAACACTTCAAATTCAAATACGTTTTTCGTACAGACCGTCTCTTGAAGTGTTTCATATCGAATTTCATATGAATTATTGCAATTTATTGATTGAAATACGGAATTATTAAAAATAAAAGTTTATATATTATATAGATTTAAAATATGATTTAAAATATTCTCCCTTTCTCCTGGTTAGTATACTACTAAACTAACTTTGTTGTTCACTACTTAATTTTGTCAAATAACCTGCATGGTATAGAAATATAAAATCGTTGTTAAGTGGCTAATTATTGGAAATTTTTTTCACAAAAAGTTTAAAAAGCCGGACATACTTCGCACGATGGGTATTATTCGCACCTCGGGCGAGAAAGTCATGTTGAGTGTATTATATTTTAAAGAAACGATAAATCATTTCTCCAATAAAACGATTCTCAGCGAAAACTTCAAATACTACTACATAATAATAATAATAATTGGCGAAAAGGGTATATTTAACAAAATGTTTGGTATTCCGTATTTGTGCACGTGCGTGCGTGCGTGTGTATGAGGTAATTAATGTCTTATTGAAAATAAAAAATGCGATACAAATTTACTTTTATAAATTAATAAATGGTCAGCCTCTCAGTAATTAATGTAATTGCCATTTTGCCTCTTTATCCCTGGGTTTTGAGCTATTTATAGAATTAACTTTTTTCTTATAATAAAGAAAATTGAAAATTCGATGTATCGAATAAAATTCATTAAATTTTTACAAATGTCTGGCAATAGTCCAATATTTTTAATTAGTAACAAAGTAATCAATCAATATTCATTTCATTATTCGGAAATAAGCAATTTAAATTTTGTTCGCCGCTATAGGATAAAACAAATTTGTCTTATTTTAATTATTATACAGCTACTATCAGAGAATATGCAAATAAAACAAGTCTCGAACCCTAAAATAAGTTATTTATTTATTATTACATTATAGCATTGGGTTTTAAATAGGGTTCGCTTTGATCTTCCCTCCCCCAGAAAACGGTTTAAGAACGCCTCTGACGGAAGAACTGATGAGCAACTACTTTATCAAAATATTATCGCAATCGCATTGTGCGGGTTGCGGTGACGATATTTTACGTACTAATTCTATCAAAACAATTTTTGTTCAGTGCGGGTGCTCTAAAGCCTTCACAGCCGTCACCGTTATGGCACAATTCCAATGACATTGTCACATTGTCATGGACTTATGATTTAAGCATCGAGTTGTTTTAAACGGAAATTGAATCTTAGTACAAGATAATCTCATCGCCTTTGTGAAAGTTCTCTGTAGAAGTGTTTTCAAGAAAGCGTTAACGGAAGGAAAGTCAATAAACGCGCTTGAAATATTTGCGAACACAATAATAATAATAATAATAATAATAGGCAAGCAAATGTGTGGTTTCTAAATCGAATAGAATCTGAATTTCTCACACTTTAGACATTTCAAAACAGTCTAGGGATGAAATTATTTTTGCGAAATTCAAAATTTTAGTGGCTCACTCAATAGTAACAATAGTAAATGATATTATTTATGGGCGTATCGTGGACCCTTTATTTTATGGTTTAATACAGTTTATAACGAGAAAGCATTTAGATAATCATTTAAAAATGATTTGTGAAGAACTAAAATACGTAATCAAGACACACTTAAGGGTCGCAATGGACAGTTTGAGATACAGATGTCAGATAATATGGCCATGACTAATATAAATTACAATACAACTGAAATTAGATAAATAAAATAATATGAGATAGATTTAACGTTTAATATTATGATAAGATAAATTCTATTTATAGAACTTATTTATTACATTTTATAATGATATTCAATCAACTTGAATTATTTAGAACAATATTATAGAATATTAACGAAAGAGGTATTTACATAGGTAGATGTACGGATGACATAAAATTAATTTAAGTTTAAATTGTGAAATGTTTATTTTAACTTTTTAATTCTCTTAAAATATTTTTGCTTAGTTTCCTACTTAATTTATCAAAGCAAAAATACGTGAATCTAAATTAATTTTCGAGTTTCATACAACTTTTAATTGAAATAAATTTTCCCCCTCGATTTTTAGTTAAAAAGTTAAAGTTGATTGTTGTAAAGGAGAAATATTATATATTTTTGGAAACATTAACATGTGTGTTACAAATTGATTACGTCAAAATTTAAATCTTTTTTGCATATACAATTTATTGTTTGTTAAGTAAATTAATATGTAAAACGTGACTGTATTAAATTGCGTTTCTAATATGATTACTTATGATAATAAAATATTATAACATAATACCCAGGAAAAGAGAATTACCAGAACTAATTGTAAAAACACAAAGTTTCAATGGAAAAAAAAAAAAATAAGATTGCGAAACGCTCAAACGCCCGACTTGTTCAATAAATGTATGTATGATTGATAGTTATTAGATACGAATAAAAAAACTAGTGTACGATTTATAATTATACAAAAACGAGTGTATTATGCATATAACTGTATATTATGCTACTTCCTATTATTTGCAGACGATTTAAAAATATATTCTCGTATTTCCTCAATCAATGACTGTTCGATTCTCCAAGAGGAACTTAACATTTTATCACAAAGTGGTGCCAGGTTTGGGGGATGAGCATTAACACTAATAAGTGCCATTCAATGTGTTTCTACAGGTCCCGTGAACATAAACAATTTACTTATTGCATAAATAATATCAAACTTAATTCAGTGTCATCCATAAAAGACCTGGGTATAATCTTAACCCACAATCTTTATTTCCAGGATCATATCGAATATGTGGTAAAAAAATCATTACGAGTATTAGGCTTTGTAAAACGCCATTCATCCGAATTTAAAGATTTGGATTCTTTTAAATTACTCTACTGCACATTAATTAGATCAATCCTAGAATATGGATCAACCATTTGGAATCCCTATACTAAATCTCATATAAATTGCATCGAAAGAGTCCAAAACTGTTTTTTTAAAGTTTATAGCCTTCAAATTCAATATAACTATCGATCAGCATGATTTTACTCCAGTGAGACTCCTTCTTGATCTCCCTACTCTAGTTAATAGACGTGAACTAGCAGATATTTCTTTCATTTATTATTATTCTTATTTCATTCTCCATTTCTGAGAGCCATGACCCTGTGTAACAAACTTGCTACTGATATCGATTTTTTCTTTTCACCACTAAGCATGATTCATACAAAATATTTAAATAATACTATGTAATATTTTTAAGTATATATTACATTTTCCTTTTTTTTGGTTTATATTTCTTATTTTGATTAATCTTATGTTTTTGATTTTTTGTTTTATATTTTAAATATTTTATACTTGTTTTTAACGTTTATCATATCATAATCTAATAATCTGTACTATTGGGCAACTGCCCGTTTTATTCATTAATTTAATTTGAATAAATTATTATTATTATTATTATTATTATAACTGTGTTCGTTTACTATGTGTAACTGTTTACTTCATCTGGTGTTAAAAAAAAAAAAAAGGGTCTAAACGAAATTGCAATGAAAATGTAAACATATTTTATTGTAGCTGGGTCAGCTATAAAAATATATTCCATAACTTATTGCGAGTTCGTATTTGTGGTTTCTTTTGTGCATTATTGCATAACTTGGTGATTTGTTTATTAGAATTGAACATTAATGACTTTTTTGTGCATAAAAATGCATTTTTAATAAAATTTATCCCATAAAAATCAAAAATTTTTAATTTTAATAATAAAGTATCCAAAATTATTGGAAAAAAAAAAAAAAATTAAATGTGAGTGTTGCAATATTCATTAAAATTTATTTCCGCCGAATTGTTTCTCATATTATCGATTATCTATGTTTAAATTTTCACAAAGTCTGGATTTAAAAAAAGGTAGTTACAAATTTCTTTAGTCAATTTTTTTGGGTGGTTCTTCTCAAATTTTGAGAAAACAATTGAGAATTTCAAAGAATGACCTCTTTAAAGTATCATTTAGAGGAAAATCTGATTTTACAAAAGTTGCTGGTCAAGACTTTCGGACATGTCTGACATACAAAAAAAAATAAATAAATAAAAAAAAAAATATATCCAAATTTTTTTTTTTTGTTTTCAAAATTTTCTCGCGCTAAAATATTTGTCATATTATTGTCTTTTTTATGTTTAAATTTTCATAAAGTTTGGATCCAATAATAATGGTTTTTTTTTTGTTAAATTTTGGTTAGTTTTTCTCATATTTCAAGAAAAATCTTGAGAATTTCGAAAAATTACCTCTTTGAAGTACTATCCTGAGACAAAGCCGGTAAAACGTCACAGGTATATCCAAATTTTTCGATACACAATATTTAAATTTAATATTGAAACATGACATTTGTATTTTTACATTCATTTTGAATTCCATCGATACATCATTAAAAAACCAAATTGCTTTTTAAACGCATTGTTGTTCACGATTTTGTAGTCATTTGTCAATAATTGTTGTTATTCTGTAACATTGTCGAACGCCTTTTCAAATTTAATATCGCGGTGAATCATTATTATTCAAATATTTCATCTCGCGCGTATTTTATCACAACGGGAACAATATTTTAAATGCACACAAATTAGTTTAGATTTTGTCAGACCAAAAGTTTTTAGGCACCAGATGCTGTCTACTGGATTGATGGTTAGGAGGGAAACTTCCGTTTCGGAATTACTGTTGTTATAAAACTTGTCCTCTTTACGATCACGTTCCACGGTCTCGACGTATTTGTCATAAACAGTGAAACAATGCATGTGCTCTTTATATAAACGATCGTTTGAAACTTTTTCGGATTCGAAATGTTAAATTAAAAGCAATAGCGATAACTACTAACTATTTACTTATAACCATATATAAATATATTGTAAACACATAGTTTTCGAGTAAGATTCAAA
The DNA here is from genome assembly GCA_025469315.1 of Stegophylla sp. TES_Ste_2020. Classification (NCBI taxonomy): domain Eukaryota; kingdom Metazoa; phylum Arthropoda; class Insecta; order Hemiptera; family Aphididae; genus Stegophylla; species Stegophylla sp. TES_Ste_2020. Next base: position 37,760 of record JAIPRM010000908.1, on the reverse strand, counting down.
GATAATTGATTTTCTTTACGAAGCGTTCGTACACAAAGTGATGAAATCAAAATATTATCAGGGTTGGGATTTTATAGCACTCAAAATTGCATAAATATGCGCTATAATATTACCATAAATATAGGTAGTTAAATATAATATGCAAAAAAAGGAAATTTTATTAGTTAATAATTTTTTAATAACTAACAAATTATTAGAGGTAGTTACTTAAGTTTTGAAATCATTTAGTCATTCTGATCAGAATCCTGAAGGTCTGTAAAAAAAATTACCTAATTTATTGTCTTTAAAAAATTTAAGTAAGCGAAAATAGAAGTAAGCGATTTATAAATGTTCACCTTGAGTGTTATATTGAATTATTAAATGTTTGGTCAATTTTCGAATTTGAACTTACAGCGGTTGTCTGCTAAAAAAGTTTTTTTACGTCGAAAATTGAAAAACACGTTTATTAAAATATAAGTTCATAAATAACAGGTAAAAATGCAAAAAAGTCTCAAAAAATCCAAAAAAGCAGTAAAAACTAAAATATAGTAAAATATACAGAAAAAAAAAAGCAAAATAAAATTTTTAATTTGAGCTCTCTGTATCATAAAACACATTTTTAGCTTCATCTGCTATTTTTTAAACATCTCATAAGGAATATGCAAATACTATAAAATCCAACCCTGCAAATTATGTTTTATTTCTTTTAAGTGAGTTGTAATACAATTTGATCTTAAAGATCTTATATCTTTAACATTAGGCCTAAAAAGTTCTATATCCACAGCTAATCAGTTATGTAGACAACTTTATATTAATATTTACTATTTCAAAAATGTTCATAGATTCAAATCATTTTTGAAAAAGTTAGATTTCACATATGTAGATTTGTTATAGTACGTTTAATGTTTATAAGTTTTTGTGATTTTTATGTTTTTTAATTGAAATATTATTTAATTTCTTAGATTTTTTGTTTTTCAATTTCCATTAATTTGCGATTATATTCTTAATTTGTTTATCTTTATTTTCTTTTGTACTGTACTCAAACTTATATACCCCCCAAAACAAGCTTATGCTTAAAGGGGATTTGCAAAATATTTGTCCTGCATATTGTTACGAATATATTAGTGTAATTTTATTTTGTTTTTGCTTAATAAATAAATTATTATTATTATTATAGTTTTACTGTGATAATTAAGTACAAACTATATCATATAATACGATTAGGTGATTAAAAATAGTAGCGTTATTTTTTTATTTCATTGCATCATTGTCCCAAAAACATGTAAAAATAATTCCATCATTACAACTGTATATGAAAACTTTATAATGAATTCTGAGAAACGTTGCAGCTTGTTCTTGTAGTGGATGCAATTTTGTCGCTAAAATGTGTGTGTTTTCCAGATAGTCTACGACGAATAAATAGAATTTCTGACGAAATTGTTTTTGCACGATTTTCGGCAGTAGATCTAAAGTATGTGCTGAATAACAATTTAAATTATTTCTGAATTTCTGTACAAAACGTCACAAACATTTATCTCGTCCCGTATAGTCATTGTAATTATTTTACGTAACGAAGTTCAAAATTTATCGTCGACTTTCGAGTCAAATCTGTTTTCTCTGATAAAATACACTATATGAGTTAACCGTCTTATTATTATGTAAATTGGTTAATATACAATGTTTTGAATTTTTACTAATTGTATATCTGAATCCACTCAAAATCAAAAATATCTTCCTATATAAAATTACATTTATATTACAAAACACACGAAAAATAAAACCGGACATGTGAGTCACATCATGGGTATTCTACGCTCATCGGATGGAATATTCTTGATGGGTGTATGGCATTTTACAGAAATTATTTTCTTCAATGAAACAGTTCTGAGCGGAGCTTCAGTTAATATGCTAAAGTTAATTGCTAAAATGATAACATTTAATATAATGGGAGAAAAATAATCTCTAAAAATTCATTGCTCCCTAGTGTGTATGTATCCCTCTTCACCCCGCCCTTTAAGGGCTCGTCATAATATTAGAAGTGTTAAAAAATAAAATATCTTTGTAAAATCACTTGGAATCTAACTATTTTACATTGTTAATAATAATCAGTTTAATGTTATACTCTATATGCGTACTTGTACGTAGTCTTTTAACCCTGGATTTTTATTTTATACTTTGATTTGGTTCTGATAATATTCGATGTGATAGATATTATATTACCCATATTAATTTTACGGTATTTAAATATTTATTTTAGTTTTAAACAAACAAATCTTATCCGGAAAACAAGTTTACTTAACATCACTGATGTGCATAACTTTTAGTTTACGCGGTGCACACATTATAGAGTAAGAAAACAAATTATTTTTTAAAAATAAAACATAACTGTTTCATGTATGCACGTGAGACACTATACACTTTTTATTAACTACTAATAAATATAACTTATTCATAAAATATTATACAATTAAAAATAAACTGTTTTGAGTTTTTGTGAAAATGAATATATTGTAATAATTTTAAAACAACTGCTTTTGAACAAGTGATGGATTAATTCAAAGTGAATGTGTATTTAAAAAAGTTGAGCGAAAACATTCGAGGTTTTGCACGAATGTAAACATTTTTCGGGTTGATTATAGACAAAGAAGATATCCGTTGAAAAAAAGTGATAGTAATTGCTATAGAAACATAAGCATTCTATACATAATAATCAAATTAAATCGAATCGGTGGTTAATAGACTACACATAATGACATAATATGTGCAAACGGATGTTGTAGATACGTCATTCTAATATTGTATTTTGATGCATTCGATGAAAAAATAATTTACCACAAAAACTAATAACTTATAACAGACATAATTAGGTCAATATTGTTCGCACCGGTTTTCTGTGTTTTTTTTCTTCGTGATTTTATCGATTTACTTACCGGGTTCTGATAGTACACATACGAAGGAACGAAAAATTTTAAATATTTGCAATATAACAAATATTTAAAATAATATATTCTCCGTTGTACGTAAATATTATCATGATATAGATATTAGAAATTAGAAATAAAGCTTTTTGTTTTTTTTTTTAAATTATTTTGAGTAAAATCATATTGTAATATTCTGTATAGAAATATGATAGAGAAATATTGACCTTGATGACAGTTTTAATTGACACAAGGGCGAACGGTTGAATTCATTTTTCTTAACTTCAGTTGATCATGTTAAATTGTTAAAGATATCGATTAAATATCAAAACAATAAAAACGCATAGCTGTAAAAGACATATAGTATTTAATTTTCCGTATATTTATTCATTATTGTATATTTATAGATAATGATTAGGGGTTGATTGTCGATACTCTAATCTTTTTTATATAGAAATAATTTTCAATAAGTTTTAAACTCGTACCTTAAAATGCCAGAAATTACAACGAGATGTTAGGTACTTAAGAAAAATAATTTTTGAATTACTCAATATTTTTCCCGAAGTTGTTTATATATTTGGAAGAGAATAGCATGGTGAACATTTTGGTTTTGGAGAAATTTTTCATTGATGATTTTTCTACATTTCTGAACACTTTTTTTCCTCTTCGAAAATAATTTTTTTCCTATAAACAAGTTTTTAGTTAGAAATGCAAGCATTTTTTTACCAGTTTTTTTTCATCAATAATTCATTTTATAATATTTTAATAAAATTGTCTTGAATAATAAACTAGAACTGTCTTATTGGCTATTATTTACTGTCTTTTTTTTTTTTTTAATGGTACACATCTATCAAGAGTTTCCCCTAGTCCGTATTTTTCCAATATTAATTTTAAAATGAAAAGTTTCTTTTTATGAAGTATCATTTTAAATTTAATGAAAAAAAAAAAAATTCTTAGGTCTCTGATACTTATAGTTATAATAAATATTTTAAAATTACGATACTAAAATTTGGCGCCCCTTTGAAAAAAACTGAAAGGGTGCCCTTTATTATTACTTAGGTATTGCTTTAGAAATGAACCTTTATTGTATGTACGTGAATTATAGTTACAAGAAGTTTTTATTTTTATTTTGTTATCATATTACAAACGAATATAACACATAATGTACTGATAGAAAAAAAAAAATAAATAAATAAACATAATTTGTCAAAAACTATATTGCAGTAAAAAAAAAAAAGAAAAAACATAAAGCTAATATGCGTATAGTCAAATAAAAAAAAAAGCAAAAATAAAAATACTCATTAAACCCATTCTAATGATAATTAATTATTATGAAATTACTTCGAGTCCAAAATTATATTTAATAATTGTTATACACTATAATAATATTATAAATGTTATATATATTTACAAATTTTACGAATTGAACTCTTATCCAATTATAATATGCGTATTATATAGTATAATACTACTACGTTAAAAAAAAAAAAAAAAAAAACATAGAGAATAAGTTCGAATGTAAAGAATTAATATTATATTATTTGTATATAAATATATATATATTTTTCGCGGATAACAGAACGGATGCAGTATAAACGTTATTTGATGTGAAAAAAAAAATGGTAATACGAGGAGGATATGTACGAAGAAATTGCACCCAAAAAAGTGACATGTCGGCTCGGAATACATTTACACGCCATGTACAGTGTGATTTTTTTTTCGAGTAACACTAAATAAAAAATTGGTAGATAGATGATCTTTTATTTCGGTGAGTTTTTGCTAAGACCAAGAAACCGAGTTTCGCAAAGTGTTCAAATTTACACCTCTTCCAGTGGTACGATTTGTATTTTATTTAAAACGACAGCATCCGTTTATAGCATCTCGAATTAATCCAAGTTTTTTTTTTTGTAAAGTCAATCCAAAATCAGTCATCGTTGTCGTCAATAGTCGTTTAAAATTGCTAAAAAACATTTTTTTTTTTGTTTTTCTAATCATTTCGCTTACCAACACTACTCGCATCTGTAGTCTGTTTGATGTCGGACCGTTATAAATTAAATTAGGAAAAATAAAACTAATCGAAAATATGATAACACATGGGTAAATAATTCATTTAAAATTTTGTTGTTAAAAATAGAAATAACTTTGTAAATGGGTCATTTTCAAAGACATAATTTTTTGGTTGATCTGAATTTGATGCTGAAAATTGTTTTTTTTTATTTGAAAAATACGAGTTGCACTGCGCTATATGGTTAAAAATTAGAAAATTTCACGAATCGTACAGTTTTTTATCATAAGCTAGCCATAGACTCGTAGTTTGTTTTGAGAATGTGTGTGTGTGTGTGTGTGTAGGCAAGGAGGGTACTAACAAATTTTATGAAGGTTTTGATTATCCCATTTTAATTATCATGGAACACAATAACGTAGGGTGTATTAAAATCTATAAGAATTTTTTCAAATTTGGGCACATAATGTGACCGTAGAGTAAAAATAAAAGTAAAGTCAATATTTTATACCAATGTCATTAATAGCTACTGGAACTTTCAATAATATAATGTTATGAGGTATATACACGTGAGAAAGTCAACTCTGTGCCGATTTTTTTTTTTTTTTAATTTTATGAATTAAGATAATATACTCATTCTAATTTTGTTCGATAACGCGTTGCAGTTTATAATCAGGTTTACCTCTCGTCCAAAATTTTTTTGTAACGTACTATTTGGTATCTATGTGATTGTACTGCAGAGGAGAAAGATCGTATAGGCCAAAATGAAACCCGTAAAAAAATATACTACGGATAAGCACTACTTGATAAGCAGTATATCGTTTTGTAAATATGATGATGTTTAGATGTCGACGATCTCATTTCGGTTTGGTTAGGTAAGGTTAAATCTGGTTAGGTTAGGTTAGGTTAGGTCTGGTTAGGTTATCGACTGAAAATCTCGTATGGTTTAACATTAAAAATGACTATAAATTTGATTATTATCACGCATAGTCGATATTTTCTGTTGTCGAAAATATATTACGTTTAAGTTCCTATTTTCACGTCAACTGTGCAATCCGGAGGAAAGGGATGATTGTTTGTAACACCCTCTCGATGTGTCCTTAGGAGCTGCTAAAAAATCGTTTTCTACAAGACGTTTTTTTGATCGAAATAATTTAGTGTTACCCGAGAAAGCGATCACCCTGTATGTATAAAACATCATGTCGTAAAAACGTATTTTTATAATATAATAATATGCTTATTGTGCATAAATACCGAAAAAAAAATAAAAATTATAAAACGACCTATATATATATGTATATCGTATCGTACGTTTGTATAAACTTTTATTATATTGTTGTATTATATTATTACTATTATGCGGTTAGAAAAACGTATCCGTCCGGTGGAGTGGGGGGGGTGGGTGGGGAGGGTAATGGGGCACGACGACGGAAGTTTTGAGAGGATGATGCTGTGGCGTATGCGGGGGGTGGGGCAGTGCGGACACAGGACCGACGACGGCTGCGTGGTGGAAAGTATAATAATAATAGTAATATAATTGTGGGTTGGTTTCGGGTGAGCGGCGGTGGCGGCGGAGTGGTCGGCGACGGCGGCGGCTTACACGAACACGAACTGCGCTCCTTTTTTGCACATCGGACACGAGTGTCCGTCCTGTTGTCCGGCCGACTCGAGACGAACCCATTTGCCGTGACAATGAGGCGCCGACAGTACGGTCCATCTCGTCGCCCGATCCATCGTCCCGTGGCCCGGGCAACGGAACCCCAGCGACTGGCGCATCGCCTGCGTGTCGCAGCGCACGCACACGCGTTCACCTGTGCGGACAGACGAGTGAAATGAATAAAAAAAAAAAAAAAACCAACACATTATTATAATAATAATAATAATAACAAACGTGGAAAATAGTATTGTTGTTTTATAATATTAGGGCTAGGGACTTATAGCTCTAAAAAAAAAAAACTTAAAATACGCGCGCATTTATGCTCTAAAAATGTATCGAATGTGCTAAAATAATCTCTTATAAAACATTAATTTTACTGTAAAATCTCAAAATATTTAAAAATTGTATTGTATAATATATTTTGATATGAATTATTAATTCTCCTTCTATTATTCACGAAATTTCTTTATTTTTCTATCTTTATTTTTTTCAAGCTTACATTTAAACGAATAAAAATATCAAAAATAATATTTAATCTTTTCAGAAATTCAGAGCAAAATTTTCTGACAACAAGAAAACTCAAATATTGAAAAATATGTGAAATGTGCGCTTAAAATTCAAATATAACCGAAATATGCACTTACATCGAAAAAAAGAGCTAAATATGCAAATTAAAGAGAACTGCATACAGCTTCTGCTGTTATGCATATCTGTTTTTGGTATATACTTAACCAAGTACCGTTCGTTGTGTACGCGAGACAAAAGACGTAAAGTCATGCAGAAGTAAATGTCCGCGGGGGATGGCGTCGAAAAGGTAAAATAGACGTAAAAGGTTTTTCGTAAAATAATATATATATATATCTAAGTATATACCAAGAACAGATATGCCGTGCACACAAACTCACTCGTAAAATATATAAATATATACAGGGTGATTCATTTACAATGAAACATTCGACGAGATTCCTCAGTAGATTTTGTAGTTTTTTTTTTTTCACTACGTTGGTTTTTTTAAAACTAATAAATTATTATTTTTTGATCAAAATTTTTATTTTTTCAGGTTGTTTAACTCGTCGAATAAATATGGATAAGAAATTGTATGTAACTTGATGTTTTTTTTGTGATTTTTGAATGTAAAAATTAAAATTCATGCATTGCAGGGCTAAAAGGCAATAAGAAAATCTTTATGGGTCACTTTGTACATTTATACAAGCCACAGGGGTGACCTCATTGTCGACTACCCAAGTCGATTAAGAAGTATTTCGTTCGGAAAGTACGTATTTAAGAACGCGCAAAATAATGTCACAGGTGAGATATTATATCGTGAACTGACGAAAATTGCAATTTAAAGGATAAGTAACCGAAGACCTTAAGAGTTCAAATCGAAATTTCGCTAGTGCACTTTTAAATCCAAGATTTGTTCCGTTCGGGTTTCCCGATGTAAAGATTCTCATGAATTATTTTATGAGATAATGTATAAACGTTTCAGGTTTGCAAAACTCCCAGTAAATATTTACTTAAATAGTAATAACTTCCCAATTTTCTATTTATCTCCTAAACACGTTCGGGGAAGAAAACATTTCATTTTTTCGTTTTTCCATAAATTATTTCTCCTAATATTTCACTTGTTTGAAAGATAAAATCGTTTCTGATAAATAATACAGTCTATGATGAACTATGATCGTTCCTTAGAAATTACAATTAATTTCTTTCAGAATTTACACTACTATTCCCTTTATTCACTTTTCTACGTATACGTATACACACGGTTTAAATAATAATATGCTGAAATTAAATTGGCTATTCATACTTTACACGGCACAGTAGTGTCGAAAGTGAACTAATAATCGTTTTTATAGCGTATTTCAAAACTTTAAAGCGTAACCTGTAAATATTTAATCTCTTGACTTTAACTTTTAAACTCGTACGGCGCAAAACTTTTAAGTAAAATCTATGTTAGCTTCTGCGAAGATTTTAATTTAAACACTACGATTAAATTGAAAACAACCACGTTTACTTAATTTAAGGTATCGAATCTAAGCCGAGTTATTGAAATACTTAAACCACCGTCAGTCTACGAAGTTTGGCTCCGTCCAAATATTACAAAATTAATATTTTTAGAATTTGATTTAACAAAATATTGTAGCTAGAATTTTATTCGCGTGTACTTGACGTTAAAAAAATAAAAAACGTTTCATTAAAAATTAAAAATTGCTATTTTACATTATTTTAGATTCTGAATGAAGTGTTTTTACAATGATGTTTATTTATTTAATTTTTTCTGTGTACAACTTTTCGTATAGAAATACTTGTCCAAAAGTTTCGATCAATAACTTTTTGAAACTCGATTCGCCTCTAGATTACTAGTACTTTAGAGAGGTCATTTTTTGAATTTCTCAATTCTTCAATGTTTTTTTTGGAAAAAATTTGACAAAAACGACTCGAAAACCATAATTTTTTGATCAGAATTTTATGAAAATTTAAACATAGAAAATCTTATAAAAAAGATTTTGGCGCAAGAAAATTTTGAAAATGTGAAAAAAAAATATTGGACATTTTTCGAACATTTTTTTTTTTCTTATATTATTATCTTCCTTCCTTCAGAATCGTTTTACTGAAGAAATGATTTATCGTTTCTTTAAAATTTAATACGCCCGTCAAGAGAATACCACCCGTCGTGCGAAGTATGTCCGGCTTTTTTTTTTCAATATAATAATTGGAGAGAACAATAACGAGTTAATTATATATTTTTTATGCATATATATATCGATTATTATAATACCTAATTAAAAGATATGACAATACTAATAAAATTATTTAAAAGTTTACATATATGTTTATCAAATCTAGTTAAAAATTTAAGAATTAAATGTATATTTTAGTAATTTTAGTTGTTTAAAGTATTTTAATTAGTTTTAAATGCACATTCGGTGATTTAAATGTAATGAATACATTTTAGAATACTAATAAATACAAATAGTATTTTTACAATGATGTTTATTATTTTTCAGTAAAAAAAACTTTTTCATATGGAAATACTTGTTCAAAAGTCTCGGTAACCACCATTTTTTAATCCAAACTTTAAGAAAATTCAAACATAGATATACAATAATATGAGAAACATTTTAGCGCAAGAAAATATTGAAAATGCGAAAAAAAAATTGTTGAACACTTTTCTGACAGTTTTTTTCTCATTATTTCTTTTCCTTTTCTTTATTTATTAGACAAAAAAAAAAAGAAAAGTAAAGTATAAACAAGAAAGCCGGATACACTTCGCACCACGGATATTCTTCGCTCTTCGGGTCAGATACTCTTGGTTTCTTTAAAATTATGCACACCCACCAAGAGTATTTAACACGGAGGAGCGAAGAATATCCGTGGTGCTGAATATGTCCGCGGCTTTCTCGTCTATACTTTACTTTTTTTTTTATCGAGTAGAATTATATAGACATATGAGTATAAATGATTTGCATTTTACAGGCTTAATTAACAATAATGTATTTCTTACCAGATAAAAATAATCGGTCAACGCAGATCAAAAAGGGGGAGGGGGTTGGTATAGCACTCTATAATCCCATATAAACCCACTCCTACTAGTGTCATACTTGGCTATTTTATAAGCCCAATTTACCTTGGATGTTAACATTTATAAATTTATAAATAATGACATAGATTTTTTTATTTCAAAACTAGAAACTCGACAGCGGTATTAACGTCAATAAAGTACGTAGAAGCAATTATCGTGATATATGTATACAGTTCGAATACAAATTTGTTTTCTAAATGAAGAGGTTCGTCGTCGTACGGAATGATTTATCGAGTGCAGTGTATGAACACGCCACGTTCTCATGCGCTCTCGCCCGGCCATTAATAATTGTTATGACTTCAAGACATCACACATAAGTTTGTGTGCACAAGACAAAAGCGAAATTAAAATACCTTAAAGTAGTAGTAGTAATATGCTATTACTAAAGTAATAATATAATTTCGAGTGTCGGGATATTGTGATTTACATGTCCGAATTTAATCGAAATTGTGCGTGTCGTTATGAAACGAAAAATATTTTTTTTATTATATTTTTTTTGACAGAAAATTTAATGTAAAGTCTAGAATACAATTGGGCTGGATTAGATTTATAAAATTAGTTTTGAAGTTTATTAATATCAAGGTGTTTTTGTTTAGTAACAATGATGATAATAAAATGGCCGCGCGAGTGTACGGCAGAATGTAAAATGAACAATGAAACGGAAAATTATGTCATTAACTTTAATATCTTCAGCAGCATCTCATTTCTTCGGGAATGTTTGTCGAAGACAGTTGAATGGAAACGCTCCGATGAAAATTGATTTAATCAAGCTTGTATAATTCGAACACGCACACACACATATAAATAGTTATGGGATTTACTACAAGTACAGAAAAAAGAAAAAACAATAATAATAATAACAATATGATGCATTTTTCATGATTCATATAAAATAGTTTAATGTAAAAATTAAGGCACGGGTGTTGGATACCATATAAAACTTTAAAAATTGGTCTAAAAAAAAGAAATAAATTTGTGGTCGAAAATACCCTAAAATACATTGAATAACTTTTAAAAAATTCCTTTAAAATTGTTAAAATCACTCAAATTACCTATTAATTCAGATTTTTTTTTTAAATCAATAATTGTAATATACTAAGTACCTATAATACTATGTATGAATATAAATATAAAAATAAGGGAAATCATAAAAATTTAAGCTAGTTAAGTATTCGTTTTCAAGAGAATATTATTCGTAGCATTATTACAATAGGAAAATATTGAAATCAAATTGCATTTGCTTTAATGTATTTCTATTATGATCAAAAAATTCGACAAATTCACTTCAAAATGTAAAACGCCAATAAATTAATACAAAATATATATATAAGAAATTAGTTATTGAAGTTATAATCAGTCATTTTAAGATAAGGCAGCATCGTTCAATACGTTTCAAGAAAAGAAAAAAAGGTAAATGTAGAAATCATTAATATTCGGAATAATAGTTCTAACCGGAAACAGTTAAATCATTCGTATTTCAAATCTACACTAGTGTTCTAGACCAGGGATGGCCAACTTTTATGGACTTAAGAGCGACATTTAACCTGATTTAATAAATTATCAATGAATAATTAATAATGATAATTTGTAATTTAGTTACGTTACACTGATTTACTCATAATAATGTACATAACACACAATCCCTTAACTTCTTTATGGTATCCGTATCAATTTTTTTTTTTTTTTTTTTGTACTCTTCAAAACTTTAATTACAAGGTGAGATGATGTATCGTATGATTGTAATTAATTTTGATTTGATTTGTGGATTAAACAAAGAAAAGTTAAACAAACAACTTACAAATAGGTTTAAACTTAAATTTTGTAATTTCAACGAATTTTATTTTATTGTAAGCCCTTAGCCATAGTAAATGATTTTGTAGATATCGAAAACAATGCGCTGAAAAGGTAAAGCCGACCGTTTGAATGACCATACGAGTAAACGACTGTTCACATGATATGCGTGTAAGCCATAAGTGATACTTTGAATTTTCTTTTGTACAGGTAATTTCAACAACAGTAATAAAAAAAAAAAAAACCCTCTTTCACAATGGAAGTAAGACATAAATTGTATGCTTTATTGCAGAACCAACGTATAAAAGTAAAAATACTTTCGAAGTGTAACGGTCGCAGTTGTTAATTTTCACGGTACCTACCAGTATTTTTAAATGCCACCGAGCATGACGTCACATTATTTCTGTATTTCTGGACGTCTGAGAATAACAAATAAATAAATGTTTTTAGATTCCGTGAAAGTGTGTTTTTTTATTTTTTACTTTCTTAGTGGAGCGAAGAAAGACATATTTACCATTCTCTGTGTTTTACGAATTTGGGTGTGTACGGAGACACATTATGGTAACCTAGGGTGATCATACGTCCTGTTTTATACAGGATTGTCCTTTATTTCGGCTCTGTGTCCTGTTGTCCCGACAAACTTCTCTCAGGACGTTTTTTGTCCCGTAATTTCAAGTTTGTCCCATATTAATATCGTTTTTTGACTTAATGTTGATTTAAAATTTTTGAAATGAAATTATTGAATAAAAAATGTAAGAATCTAGAAATCTTTTGGATACCATTACATTAGTTATAATCGTAAAACGAATTAACAAGTTTTTTTTAGAAAGTAAAGTATACAATATGCATGAATAAAGGATTTGAAGAAATTTAAAAAAGTATCAATTTAGTTTCATTATGTTATTTTATGTTTTTCAAAATAATGTTTTTATGTGTTTAAATTTAATCTATAATAGGTAGTTTTTAAAAATTATACTTTTGTCACAATTCAAAAACATAAATCTATATATATGTAATAAATAATTATTTATTTAAAATTTTGTCCTGTATTTTCTGTAATTTATTTTCTTAAATATGGTCACCCTATGGTAAGCCTAAAATCACCTTTTAAAAGTAATATCTAAAAGAAAAGTCTGATTCCAGAAGTAGCTGTTCGAAACTTTCGGGTAATTATTTCTATAGAAAAAATTAGAAATAGAAAAGCATTTTTTTGAGGTCATTTTTGGTACTTCTTTATGTCATCAACATCCTATCTCTAGTCATCAACACTGAGAGGTCCCAGTGATATGCTTCTTATGCCGGTGTATAATATTCGTTCGCGTGTCTGTTATTTGTTTATATAAAAGGCGCCGAAGTAAACGTAAAATCGATTGCATATCCACCGCGCTGTTTTATTATTAAAGGGTACACCCGGCAAAACGACTTGATTAGATTATGAATAAAATATACGAACGGCGAGGAATGAGGACGACTATGTGTCAATCACTGGAGCCGTAGCGTGAACGATGACGTCTGAAATCTGCGACGTCATCGTGGAGACACGTTGTACGGGGATTAAAGAGTAAAACGGACGAAACGACGCTTTAAATTACGTAAAACAAACCGGGCCGAGGAAATCGTTTATTATACACGTCGTGCTCGCCATGTCACCGTGCGCACAGCAGAGGTTAACCTTTTCGGGGTCACGGACCACTCTAAGCTGTCATAAACCGTAGTCACAGACCACCCCCTTCTCTTGAAATTTATAGATTCCTGATTCCTAGTGGAGCAGGAGATCTAGTGGATTTTGATATTGATGTTTATTTTAGATTCTGAATGAAACGAAAGAGTTCAGTTTAATTTCAAAATCCCTTTTTTATCAATAAAAAAAAAAAAAAACTACTTTAAAAAGTACGTTAAGAGTAATTTTTTGCTCGAGGATTTTGTTCGCATAGTATTAATAAAGCAGGTAATTTTTAAAAATATTCAATAGATTTTCGACAAACAAGGTGAAATTAAATTGATTTTAGCTAGTTAGTCATAATTCCAAAATTAATAGTACTAAAAACTTGAATTTTTCACTCACTATCAACAGCAGTGCAAATATAAACTGAAAAAAATTCAAAATAGATTAATCTGTTTTGGAATGAGTATAGTATTTTAACAATATTTCAAATAAAATTTTAAACTCTTGGTATTATATTCTGAAAATGTAATATTTCTAATGTCTCTAGAAAAATCACAAAAATCGTTTTAATTTTGAATTAGGATTTGTCAGAAGAAATTGATTTTTACACGTAAATTAACGATTTTTTCTAGCTTAACCTTATACAATTTTTAATTTAATAAATTATTTACATATTTTCAGTTTTAACTTATTTATTAACCTATTTAACCTATTTATTACTGCTTATCAATTTTTCAAATGAGAGTTAATAGAAAAAATGGCAGATTTCTTTTCGTCATAATTTCATAATATGTGCAATTTATTGTTATAAGGGTTGAAATGTGCATTAAAACTTACTCACGTGTATTATAAATGGCACTGCAAAAATCTGAAAAAGGGCGGCTACTCAAATTTTTAATTTATAACCATTTTAAGTTCAACATTTTTGACAACATTTTTCTTCTGACAAATGTTACTAAGTATGTTGTAAAACTCTCAATACTTGTATGACACTAAAGCTCCGTTCGGAATGGTTTTCATAGAAGAAACAGTGTATCAATTTTTTGGAAATCCAACGCATTCACCACGAGTTGCCACACGAGGACTTCAGAATGCTCTCATGGTGCGAGCACGAGGCCGTCTTTTTTCCGCCCGCAATAATTATTCGGACGGGTGAAATCACTCGTTCGAGGGGGGGGGGGTCGTTTAGGGGGTGACAGATTTTCGCAGGCCTACGCTCTCGCGTAAATACTCCGCCGCAGCCTCGCGGTACAACATCCGTTAGAGTCGTTAGACGGTTAGAGAAAACGATCAAATATTTATTCGCTTAACGTATATGAAAAACTCATTTACGCATACGCGCGCACGGGAGAAGCAGAGTTCATATATTATATCAACGTGACAAGTAAAACGTATATGACGTACGGCCGGGAATTGGCTTGGTATATTGTTGCTGATGCTGCAGCAGGTGTTTATCCTGGACCAAAATACAGCGCAGCCTGGAGTTCACACACACACATATATATATATATTTATTTCGTTCAACGCGCGCGCGGTCGTTGTCAAGTGTAACACATACATAACGGCAGAGCGACACCGCGCCGCCCGTAATAATTAGTGGGTTTTTAACGTCTGAGTTATTATTGTACAGTGCTTACCTTCTCGGAGCAAAGAGTATTCCGACACTTTTCTACAGGCCTTGGTCGCTTTCATCACCTCGAATAGAACGCAGTATCTGTAACACATCGTGCAAAAAGGTTAATAATATTATTATAATTCGTTTTAAAATCGGTGTGCACAGGGGTTTCAGCGCAGCGGGGGAGGGGGGGAGGGGTAAATGGGAACTCGTGTCTCTCTTTATTTCTCAACAAAGATTTCCACAAAAAATTCATGTTTTTCAAAATGCAAGTTTTTCAAACACCGTTCAAAACATAGCTAAGTAATATAGAAATACGTTTCATAACACCAAGAGTTGTATACAGTTCCCTTTAATTTGCATATTTAACTCTTTTTTTCGATATAAGTGCATATTTCGGTTATATTTGAATTTTAAGTGCGTAGTTCACCTATTTTTCAGTATTTAATTTGAGATTTCTTGATATTAAAAGAATAAAGACTAAAAAAAAAAGAAAATTTATAAATAATAGAAGAAGAATTAATAATACATATTAAAATATATTATACGAGTACATTACAATTTTTAAATATTTTGAGTTTATATAGTGAAATTAATGTTTTATAAGAGATTATTTTAGCATTTTTGCATATTTCGTAAATTTTATAGCATATTTGGTACAGAGCATAAGTGCATGCATATTTTAAGTTTTTTAAGAGCTTTAAGTCCCTAGCCCTAGACTAATAAAATAAAATTTTTACTTTTCATATTCGACAAATTGCAAGCACCTACACATATTTTTTTGATAAAATAATTAAGTACTCATTAATTGTTAAAATTTTTTGTAACACATGCATATGATTTAAACCAATCGTATTTTATGCATTGCATATTTACTACGCCCCTTTTTTGAATTTCAAAAATCTTACATAGTCGGCTGAGATGGAAATACATGTTTTTTTTTGGAAAAAATCGAATTATGTGGTGTTTTTGGCCGAAAACGCGTTGCTGCACACAGTCGTAGTTTCACCTCCCTTCTGACGTCGTCGTCTTTTGCCCTCCAAACATCACACTCTGAACATTATTATTACATTATGTATTCCGCGAAAGCGACAACGTCACGTGCGGTTGTCGCGTCGGTTACCTATTTATCGGTGGGGTTGTATGACTACTACTTCGCGGAACGCGCCAATTTCACATTCATAGGTTTCCTCTCCACTCGGTACCCTTTAAAATTATTATGATAATGATATTCATTGGTGGACGGAGATAGCGCTCGTTCGGTCGGCACACACGCGTCACATCATGCATTATACACGGCAATAATCCAGTGGGTGTTGTTGACACACTATACGGATATTACCTACTTTATTATTATTATTATTATTATTATTATACTCGTCGTGTCGTCGTCATACGGAGATTATGCGGATCAATTAATACACGGTCTGTATATACGTATATATATGTTACAGCTAAAGTGTTGAGTTTCGTTATTTTATGAATTAACTAGGTAGTTCATGAATTACCACCTAAGAATGTTAGTTAAAGTATGAAATTAAACATGAAATATATACTGTAACTATGGTTATTTCATAGAATATCTAGTTATTCTATACGATTTAAAACATATTTATAATATTTTACTAAGATTTATATTTTTCATGATTATTTTATTAGTACACGCGAGGCTATTGTGGCATTCAGAGTTGCACAGTACTTATTATTTTCTGTAGAGACAACGTTTTGTATCATATTTTTTGGTAATAAGTGCACTTAAAAAACCCTGACCAATTCCCAGTGACTGCGCATGTGCAGCAAATTCATTGTGAACTATATTAATAATTATAATAATAATAGTGTGGAGACAAACGAATCAACACTGGACGCGCATAACTGTAAAACTATTACTAAACCTCTTAAATTTTAGTCTTTACCAATTTTATTGACAATCATAATTTAGTCTTGTGTAATTTATTACTTGTGCTGTACGGTAAAATAAGTATTAATAGTGTATATGATATTTTGTACAATTTGACACATTAACGAAGTGATGTCAAGGAGTATATAAACTAATTAGATAAAGTATAAATTATATACATTACCTACACGTTTTAGTTATTTTAAAAATTACCTAGTTATTTCATAAAATAACTGATTCAATAGTTTAACAATGTAACATATTATATATTTGCCTTCATACTGCACAATTCAAGACGCAACGATTATTATTATTATGTACAATTAATGTAAATTAGGTACAATTAATGCGCCATTTCCACGTGCAAAGTATATAATATGGTCAAAAGTATCCAACTAACGCGCGCGCCTTGCCAGTGGGGCGCGTAATGTAATTAGGAATAAGTCACTAATAATAATTATCCCTAAATGTAATATGATCTTATAAATCCGAGGAAGAATATACGCTTCTTACGAGCGTTATTAAGACGAGCGTCCACAAAGAAGTATGTACAATGGTATACATTTCCCATTACGAGCGAATGGCAAGTGCCTATGACCTTTGCCATTAGAGGGCATCGCATTTTATCATCGTAACCTTCTTCCATTGTCTTTTGTCAAATAAAATATGAAATTAATAATTAAAAATATGTTTACTAAACTATTTACATATTTTTATATTACCAAAAGAAACCATTTGAATATACATACACAATCACATAGATGTACGCGAATATATACACACACACACACACAAATTTATACAGGTTGTTTGTAATATCAATTCAAAATTATTACTTCAAAGTTTACATAACAATATAAGAATCAAATAGTGGGAAATTTTTTTAAATCGGTAGTAAAACAGTTATTAAAATTATTAAAATTGAACACAACTTATCTTAATATTGACTTTCGTCTTTCCTATAAAAGTGATTTTTATTAAAATAGACACAATGTAAATACACAATACTACGCTGTTTATGTGGAAATAATAATTTTTAGCTGTTTGAAATAAAAAATAAATCGTTTGAAATTTAAATTTGCCATTATCACAGAGATGCACCTAATTTGTTCTTACAACTCTTTTGTTGCACGGGTTAAAACTATCAGTAAGCACGAGCTATGGTCAAATTAAGAGAGTAAAATTCGTTTATCCACTATTTCGTTACGAGAAGTTTTTGTTCGAATTAAATATAAAAAAAAAAACGCAGCATTTTTTATTCTATAAACATAGTAGTAGTACAGACACTACGGCGTATTATACGTAATAGTTTATTGTAATTTTATGGATATTTTTATGGGCAACATAATCTTCGACGATAAATAACTGGGCTAGTAGGAAAAGCTTCGGTTTATTGATGACAGTCGTCTATTTAGCGCGCCGTAATCCCCTACTCACGGCTGGGGACGAGACGCTGTTTGTCAAAAAGCCTCGGGTTTTCACTTTGAATTTCGAAGTCACGATGGGTACGTAGTATTATTATTATTATTATTATTATTATTACTGACCATAGGGTTTTTTCTTTTTAGAAAATGTCATCAACAGTGTACGCATTACGCATTTATTATACTATTCATTCGGCGTGTTAGCCCACGCGAAATCGAGTTCCGTACAGTTTGCATATTACACTTTTCCCAGGGTGGTAGGTACAGCCCGAGTTGTTGGTTGGTCTCTTTTTCTCCTTGAAAATTGCATTTCCTCGTACACGCGATGCGCATACTCAAAAATTCATCACTACGAAAACTTCTCGGCTTCCGAATTATCACTATTTGCGCAGTGTACACTCGTCTCTACGTATTTATTTTTAACGCGATTCGAAATCGAAAACGATACATTTCCAACTGTCGTTCTACCGTGCGCGTTCGGAGACGTGTTGGTAAAAACGTCTCTCGGGTATACAGTAGGTAAGTCGTTTTTTTATTTTTTCGAACAAATACATCTACTAAAAATTCTCTCAATTAGTTCCTGTTCTGTAACACTTCCAAATTCATCTTGTCACACGTTATTTTATAGATATTACAATGTGTTTTACAATATTTAATATTTGTTTCAGTCATACAACAATTGTTTGCTTAAAATTGAGATAATTAAACAGTTTGTTTATTAGTCCGTAGAAGAATCCTAAAAGCTGGAATTTTTGGAAAGTATACGTTGTAAGTATCGGCTGGTCTTGTTATTTTTAAAGTATTTAGACACCTGTAGACAACGT
This sequence comes from Stegophylla sp. TES_Ste_2020, assembly GCA_025469315.1. NCBI lineage: Eukaryota > Metazoa > Arthropoda > Insecta > Hemiptera > Aphididae > Stegophylla > Stegophylla sp. TES_Ste_2020. The sequence continues at coordinate 18,398 of JAIPRM010000908.1, read as the reverse complement.
GGACTTAAAGAATCCTTGAAGTAAATCCTACAAATTTTATTAAGGCTCGGTCGGAATTAATTTTGTTTTCTTTTAACAAATAATAAATATCAGGTTTTTTAAAAAAAATTTCATTGGTTTTAAAACGCCAAAATTTTGTAAAGTATTTTGTGATTTTTGAGTATAACGTCTGAGTTTGAGATAAAACTGAATGCAATTACAATTTTTAGCTGCAAAATTAATATAAATTCTGAATAAGAAAAGAAAACTAATATGTTCGTATATTCATCGTATACACTTATATTATGTAACCAGAGAATCGGTATGCTGTAGAAAAACCGTCGTTTAAGGTTAACGATTTTTTTGCAATGTCATGCATATGCACGAAGCACTCGGATTGTTCAATTCGGAGTACGAAAATTCAATTTAGAGAGGATACAATGTTCCCTAGATGGCCGTTTTGTAATGATAGGCGGATATATTTTTCCGGAGAGAGCTTACTACGGAAAAAACTAGACGTATACACCGCGTCTTTGCCTAAACGGCTACGGTGTAATGCTTAGTTTTGCGTTTCTTTATAAATATTGTCATGAGTTTACGCCGTATGTACACTCCTGTGCAATTTATTTCGTAACTGATTTGCCAGAATTTTATATTACCGTTTAATGTATTTTTTCGTGTTTGCCTGTATGCTTCAGAGTTGTATTTTCGGCAGAGGGCAGTTAACACGGGGAGGGAGTTTCCACTCCTTATTTGTAGAACAACAACGACTACGCGGACAACGAAACAATTTGTGTGCATGACTTAGAAAAAAAAAAAAAAAAAAAGAGAAAAAAATCGTTATTCCGATTATTGTACCGTTGGGAACGAAAAAATATGGTTTGGTCATTATTCACGGAGAACAACACTTTTTCATTTATTGATTTATTTTAACTGACGGTTTGTAAGCACAGTGTACAACATAATAAATTGTAGTACGACGGCAACGACAATTTTCGAGAGCAGTTGAAAATAATCAAATATTAACATAGCATAAAATATATTACTTCCCTAGAGGAAATCGGTTTCGTGTAGAAGTTATCAGCGCCCGAGTGTTGCGTATACGAAAACGTTTAAAATAACACAGACATAATGTGTTTGACGAATTATTAATACTGTCGTAACTCGTAAGCACGTCATAACGATTTGCTAACACGTCCTCGTGTTTTTCGTTTTTTGTAAAACAACACACAGTTTGTTTTTATTTTTTTAATTTTTTTACTATTTAATCGTACACCGATTTCGGTTGCTTATAAACTCAATAATTTGTAGTTCAATCGGTAACAGATTTTTTTTTTTTTTTTTCGTTAACGCTGTTCATGTAGTATAAAGGTGTAATACTATTTTTTATTAGAAATCGTTTAATTATGTGATAAAAAAAAAAATGATCTTGGTCTGATAAATAACGAACAATATTTTGATACCAAAATTATTTTATCAAGTCCGGGATGATGATGATTTTCGCACTTTCTTAGTTAAAAAATGTTTTATTCACATGTTAATAACCAAGTTTCTACTTATCTAGCATTTATTTTTATGTTTTTTATTCGTAATTTTATGGCCACATTTTGTAATTTTTAACTGTTTTCACAACTAGAGAAAAAAAATATAAATATTTTTTTAAATTTAATATATTTGTCGACTATAATATTCATAAAACAACTATAATGCAACAAATAATTCATTATTTACCTAAACGTTCTTAGTCAATTTTCTATTATGCAGTGTATTCAGAAAAATAACGAAAACTGCTCCGTTAGAATATTTTTTCATTTTGAAAGATGAAAACACAAAATGTGCGAGGTTATACTTCTAGCATTGCGTAGCAATATAAAATATTAGCCCACTCAGAGATTCGAAGTGTTTTAAACGAATTGTTTAAAATGTTTTAATCAAGTTGTTTTGTTTTAAACATTTTAATGTTTGGAAAATTTAAAACAATTATTAATGTTCTTTTTTTTCCCATTATTTCACATCATACGAGTATTATACATAGGTAGTTTTTTTAATTGTAAAACCTTGATAAGGAATATTGAACTAATAACCCAATTTTATTGACACGAGTTTGTCATCATTTGTGTTTCGTGCTTTATTACAATATCAGCAATATTCTGTGGTATAAATCTGAAATTATGACATAGTTTATAAAACAAGTTTTGATTATACTTAAAACGATTTTTTTTTTTTTGAATAAATGAAATATTATGTTTTTAATTTTTTTCCCAGTAAAAATAGGGGGGGGGAGTTTTCTAGCCGTAACCATGATTGAAGAACAACACTATAAAGTAAGTCGATATTGTACGACAAAACGAATTTATTTTTCCAACCTCGTGTAAGGAAGAAATCTACTCGTATAACGCGTTGCGAATTTATTACTTATTTATTTTGTGTGTTCATAATATAATACCGTGTATTATTATAAATTATGGCGTAAAATATACCTTTTATATTATGTATTTTTTAATATACCTATCTCGAACCAAGCGAAAATATAATGCGATTTACGCGAGTCGTCTATAATATCGTAGGGGGTGAAATCACTGTAAGTAGTTATTTTATATAATATGGCTCGTCCACCATGGCCGACAATTTTACCGTAATCTATAGTTTATATTGTAGTTTATTTTATCCGTACGACGCGCGGAGGTCGAGTTTGTTAAAATAATATCTTAAGCGTATTTTGTTTGTTTTAGATTTTAGATTCTGAACGAAGTGAAGAAGCTAGTGTTTTTACAATGATGTTTATTTTTTTATGAAACCGGATTTGCCTCTAGAATCTAGATGGTACTTTAGAGATGTCATTTTTTGAATTTCTCAATTCTTCATTTTTTTTTTTTTTTAGAAAAAACTACTAGAATTTGACGAAAACGACTCGGAAACCATCATTTTTTGATCCGAACTATATGAAAATTTAAACATAGATAGAAAATAATATAAGAAAGATTTTGGCGCGAAAAAATTTTGGAAACGTGAAAAAAATAATGTTGGACATTTTTCTGACATTTATTTTTTATATTATTAAATTTCTTCGTTCAGAATCGTTTTATTGAAGAAATGATTTATCGTTTCTTTAAAATTCAATACACCCGTCAAGAGAATACCACCCGTCGTGCGAAGAACACCCATCGTGCGAAGTATGTCCGGCTCTTTCTTATTGAACACATACATACATTTAATTGCGTCTATATTTTCATGTGCCCACGAAGCAATACATTTTTATTCCATACTTCTCTTCTCTCTTGGTGTTTCCAGTCATCGAGACAATACTCTTAATAAATCACACAAATCTCTCAATTTCTCTCTATCGATTGCTGCCTTTCTACCCTGAAAAACAAGTACTACTTTCTCTCGTAGAGTGGTGTATTTACGGAGAGATATTGTGGTTACATCTTCCCTTGAAATATTTTTATGTCACTATTTCATGATGGAACGACGTGCAATTTGTGTCGGGGGGGGAGGTTTGGGGGCTAAATTCTCTCAAAACTATTGATAGCTACTAATTATACTTAATAATTTAACACCCAACAGGAATAAAACTATAAAGAATATTATTATAAAACCATTACACAGTATTTATTAATACAACAAATTGGTAAAATATTATACAATAAAATTAAAAATATCTATGGAAACAAAATAAAAATTAATCAGTTCGTTACAAAACTTAGATAAGCATATTGGACTCTCATTGATGTAATTTCTATAACTAAGTGGAAAATGAATAAAGGCTTTATTTCTTAAAATAAATGTTGAAACTTTAAAACAACAATTTAAAATATTAAAACTTGAGACAATCTGTCACACCTTTTAACTTGTAAATAAACTCTACATGAAAATACATATTTTGTAGATTATCTGATTATATTGTAAATTATGATAAAATTAAATGGTTATAGGTATTTTATATATTGTCTATAGGCTGTACTAAATATTTATAAGTGCGAAATCGTACCTATGTCAACATTAACCAAAACCATGTTGTGTATGTCAAAATTGAACAAAAATCATCATGCAAATGTCTGCATTCACTAGTAAATGTCCACATTTTTTGAATAAGTCAACATTCACCAGTAACATATACAACATCATTTTTCGTCGTACACAGATTTATAAGTTACAAGCGTTATTTATATTTTGTCTGTTATAATGAATTCTCGATAAATTTAAAGATCCATTTAGAAAATGTTATTAATTAAAATAGTAATAGTATATTTTTATGAAATAATAGATAATTTCAAAAGTTTTAAAAATAACAGTGAAAATGTTGGGTATAGAACAAAAAACTACGAGTAAAAGAATAAATATTTATTCGAAATATTATGAGAACAATATTACAGGAAAAAATCAAATGTAAACGAAGAAATTTGGAATAATAATGATTAATATAACAGAAGAATATTGACGACGAAAAAGTATTATTTTTGTTAAACAATAATTTTATGAATAACAGTCTCTATAGAAAATATTAAACAAATAAGAAACTCAAAAAACTGACAAAATAGGTCATAATAAATGGTAGTTTACTTAATGGGCGTAAAATTAATTACGTACTCACGACCTACCTAATAATGTACAATAGGGTATTCAATTTAATTACTATTGAATCATCAATTTAATGATTATTAATATTATGAATTTTCATTTGGTATTATTTTCAATTATTAAATAAAATGTTAATATTTTATATAAAATATATTGTATATTATTTGCTCTTGTTAGATATTTAAGAGGAGGAGGGGGCTTATAAAATTAAAATTCCAAGTTAAAAAAAAATTGTTAGTTTTGCAAATTATAAAATACAACGAAATTTTTTGTATAAGTTCAATAGTTGATACTTGATATACTTTGATCTTGTAAAACATTTTAAATATAGATTTTATGTATATATATAGGTACATTATTATTGTATTTTATGATAATTTTTGTAATTTTTAATGTTCAGAAATTAAAACCTCCGACCAAACGACCAAATGTAAGTTGATGAATTTTTATATTGAATGTTTTATTTTAGGAATTTTTTAAGATGTAAGTTACATCGTTTTCAAAGTCAGCTCCACGAAAGTGTTATTATTTTTAGCATTTAAAATTATGTAAAGAGTCAGATATTATTTTAACATCAGTCATATACATTTACCTCACACTAAGGGTATTCTTTATTCCTGGAATATGATACTTATGGTTGGTATGTTGAATTATAAAGACATTATATTTCTTGAATTGAACGATTTTGAGTAAAGCTTCAGACTGGTATATAAGACTGTTGTGTTAAGTTGTATTTTGAGTATGTTTAACAATTTAATGACAGAAAAAACTATTCCAATTTAATTATTTGTGAAAATGATTGTTATTATCGTAAATATGATACATTAAAAGCATTTTTAAATAAAGTTATTTGTATACGGTGAACTGCAAATTAATTAATTTAGCAGATTTTATGTTTTTAAAGAACAGTATGAAATTACAGTATGACATAATGTTCATTAATTATGCACGAGTGGTGAAAAAAATGTAAAGGAATAGAAATACATACAAATAACTTGTACTGTGTGTACGTGTACGTGAAATTCATACGGTACAAAGTACGCCTCCGATAAAAAACGTTCAATGAAATTATTCCTAATTCGAAACATCTATAAATTGTTATGTCTTTTGGTATTTTTCAACAGTAGTATATCGTGTACGTGGCAGAGCTGTTAAATTATCGTTTAGTTTTAACCAGTGGCATCAAACTACAATATTTAAGAAGAGTGCAAATCAAAATTGTAAACACTGACAAATTTAAATAATGGGATGAGTTGAACTAGTAAAGATATACACATTCTGCGTCATTGGTTGTAAATTGTTAGTTTTTCAGACATAAGTACACTTACGTAGTTCACTTAAACTAAAAAAAATTTACTTCCAGTCTATTAATATTAAAATACTTAATATTTTATAAATTTTACTTATTATTAATATAATATTATATACGTAAAAAAAAAAATGTCTCTTGTATTTTAAATAAAATATCTAATGTCCATTGTAATGTGTTTTTTGTATCCAAGAATTTCCCTTGAACCAATATTCAGAAAAGTTAAATTTAATTTCAAATAAACGAATGACTTGTTAACCTAACTTGATTCATTGCTCAAAATTATATAACAAAAAAACTTGAATATCAAATTTCTATCATCAATACTTTTGGAGTTCCAATTAAATAATTAAAATCGTTTTATAAGAACCTTGTTTCTGACGTATTTTACCAAAATTTTCTCGAATTTCATCAGTTTTCTTTACTCGGCTCGAAGTACTGAATAGATGCGATTTCTGGTAAAAAGGATTTAATGAAATTTTTGAACACGAGTCTTACAATCCAAAAGTGTATTTATACTCATCGTTTGTTTCGGTATGCTCTGAATTAAAATTACCGTCCCAGGGGAAGCGGCAACCATCTCACTGACTTTTCTCCCTCCAGAAATACGGCTTCTCTTTTATTTGAAGGTAAAAAGACGAATGCCAAATCTCGTATTTTATCAAAATTGCTGAATGTAACTAGAGGTAAACACTAATATATAAACTACAGGAAACCGCAGGAATGATGTTAATAAAATACAATATGATCCACAGAAAAACTATTATAAATGTGCTGAATGAGTTATTTGTGTAATTAATTTTACTAAAACAAAAAAAAAAAAAAACCCAATTTTGATTATAAATTCTCGTATAAAATATAATGTAAGAAAATACGGAAATGTAAGCAGAGGGTTGTTGGGGGTTAGTCCTCCCTTTGCATACACCACCACCATCCGTCTTTAGTATTTTTCTAGTATTTCTTCTGTCCCGTAACGATCGAACGTATCGAAATTTCTCAAGTGCGGTTTCGCGATTTCGTTTTTCAATATTCGTTTTACGCAAAAATATGAAAGAGAGGAGGTGGAAAAAGCGGATATTTTGATATTTATACACACACACGAAACAGCTTTCGATATTACGGCCGTGAAGCTTAGAACGCGTTTCACTCGCTGTTCGTACACACTCGGCTGAACCCCGTGTTTTCGACCGGAAATCTTGACGCACGTATAAAATATAACGTTGACATATAGAAGCGTTTGAGTACGGGGGGGGGAGGGGGGGTGTTTTTTTTTTTTTTTCTTTGATCGCAGGTTTAAAAGAAAAGTTAAAAAAAAAAAAAAATAAATAAATAATAAAAATAAAAAATAACCACATATTTATATTTATATACCTATATATAGAATTTTTTTTTTTCTATCGCCCACTCGGCTTTAAAATACACATCATCCAACGCGCGCGTCATTCGCGCTCCATCATCGCATATAATATACACGCTCCTCACACATTAATTTCGCGCATTGACTCGAACACAAAAGCCCCCGCCGACGACTACGTGTAAACAGCTTTTACCGCCTGCGCCCGGCCGACAGTGTCGTCTTCGTTATACACACGACGACGGCAACGAGTATATCTCTCTATTGAAAAGGTCATCGGCGGCGCTCGTAATTTTCATATAATACACGCGCGCGCATACGTGACGACACGCGAACAAAGGTGTACACTTACATAATATGCGTGTAGCTACAGGCCCCGCCGAGTACGTTAATTAAAGACGTCGCATCACGTTTTCTTCGCGAGATTTTAATGATTTTTTTTTTTTTTTTTGCAAAACGAAAAACCCGGGAGACGATATACCCCGCCCGCACACGCCATGTGCATATAATACACAGTACGTGTACTCGGTGGCGTAGCGTGGAGGCGCGGGAGGGGCACTTTTTGAGGCCGGCATTTTTAGGAGGAATGTAGAAAAAAGTTGTTTTATCTCGGTGCTAGTTTAGAAAGCAGCGAGCACAGAAAAAAAAAAAAAAAAAAAAAATGTACTTCGCTCGTCGGGTATTCTTCACACCTCGGGTGGGATACTCTTGATAATTTTGACGGGCATGTCGAATTTTAAAGAACGATTTTTAGTAATTGGTGAAAGTTTCAAGTTTCTTGCTGCATTATTTTTGAATTCATGTTAAAGAACAATTTTCAATTTTACGGAAATTCCGGTAATTGCACATAATTTACCGTTTTTTGTCAATTTTTCGATAGATTTTCCACGTTTTTGGAAAAAGTATTGAGAAATTGGAAAAATAACCTGTTTAAAGTACCATCTGGATGTGTTTTGGGATCTATAGAGATACTAATAGAAACTTTTGGACAAGTGTTTCAATATACGAAAAAGTGTTTCCAGAAAGAAAAAAAAAAGATGCATCATTGTAAACTCATAAGCTTCTTCACTCTGTCCAGAATCTAAAACGTCTTTTGAAATTTAAACATTGAAGCGGAGAGCAAAAAAAAAAGTAAGGTCTTTGAAAAATATTGAAGCAGAGAACAAAAAAATAAAAAATTTAAATTATTTTATAAATACAATTGTTCAAACTAATTTGTAACAATATAAAACAAGGTCACTAAAATTAAGGCATTTTCAAAAGGAGACCGTATCCTAGTTACTACTGATCTAGGTTAGAACTAACCAACATATTTTAGATTCTAAACGTAGTGAAGAAGCTTATGATTTTACAATCATGTTTATTTTTCTTTATTTTTTTTTCTCTTACTGTAAACACTTTTTCGTATAGAAATAATTGTCCGAAAGTTTCGATCAGTATCTCTATAGAACCGGAATCACATCCAGATGGTACTTTATAGAGGTATTTTTTTCAATTTCTCAATATTGACGAAAAACGGCAAAATACGCAATTACCGAAATTTCCGTAAAACTGAAAATTACTTTTAGACATAACTTCTAAAATAATGGAGCTAGAGACTTGAAATTTTCACCGACCATTAATAATAGATACAAAAATATGTCATAAGAATTTCAAAAAGATTTGATCAATTTTGAGTTAAGTAAGGCATTTTGAAAATTTCGGAAATGTCTCATTTTTTGTTAGTTTTTATGCAATAAAATTTTTGATTTTTGATATTAAGACTTGAAAATTTAATATAATCTCACTGACATATATGTCTGCTTGACCTGAAAAAATCTCGAAAATCGTTGGTCAAATTTTTTTTTTATTGCCGTTTGAAGTTAGAATTTCGACGTAATTCGTTAGTTTTACCTAAAATCATGCACTTTAACGTACATATAAGAAAATTGGCCAAACCGATTGTTTTGAAATTCGGTGTCTACATAGGAAATTTCATTGCGAATATTTTGGTGCAATAAAATTTCTTACGAACAAAGAATTAAACATTTTACAATGGTAAGACTGAAAAAACTCGAAAGTACGGTAGGTATTTGTTATTCGCTTATCTTATCGTACGTATTTTTCGACGCTAAATTTAATACGATACAAGTCGGTAATTACGGTGTGGCCTTTGGATTGCCGCCCAAATATATTTCTAAGAACCACAATGCCTTATCAGTTGTCACATATTACACATGTTGCAGCGATGAACGAACCGGCGGCGGGAGTCGAACTCGCACACACCAGACCCCCTACTACCTAACCGTTCTAACGTATCCTACGCCCTGAACCTACCTGCCTCTACCTATCGAGCTGAGAACACAGGGGAAAATTCGACCATTTAAGCGGCGAGATAACGTCCCGGAGCGGAAGAAACGTACCGATCCGTTATCGGACGACGCGAGAGAGAAGGCGGGACTCGAGACCGGCGCGCGGGAGAAGAGGCCGCGAAGACGATAACGGGAGCTCGCATGCACGCGTATCACGTCGGGTCTTAATGGAATCCCTGGAATTTCGGTCTTCATCCGGTCGAATCGGGAAAACGGGGCGCGGAAAAATCGAAAACATTCACGAAAATAGTTTCGGGGACGAAAACCTATCCCGGTGGTCGACGAACGCCGACGAAAAAGGCGCGGGGAATAAAAACGAATAAAATCGGAGCGTACGGCCAAGGACTCTACATAATGCTTTTTTATATAATAGGATATAAGATTATTAGCTTCCTTCCTTTTTACAATGATGTTTATTTTTTGTGCTATTAATTTGAGGGGCAGAACCTGTGTGGGAAGGGGCGAATAGACAAAAATACATTAAATAAACATCGACTTTTTTTTTCTTATATTATTAACTTCCTTCGTTCAGAATCGTTTTACTGAAGAAATGATTTATCGTTTCTTTAAAATTTAATACTATATAGAGTAATACTCAAAAGTTTCGATCAGTAACTTTAAAGATGCAAAATCACACTCAAATGGTACTTTAAAGAGGCTATTTTTTAAATTTCTCAATACTTTTTTCAACAATGCGGAAAGTTTGTCAAAAAATAGCAAAATATGCAATTACCGGAATTTCCGTAAAATTGAAAATTGCTTTTTAACATAACTTAAAAAATAATGCAGATAGGGACATGAAACTTTCACCAACTACTAAAAATAAGTGTAAGTATGTACAGTGTAAATAAGTAAATTAATATAGAATATGATAGTTGTTCATGCATTTAGCATTTTAGCTTCAAAAATATAAGTAGTGATGTTTTATAATACGTGAAATAAACACAAATGTTATTTTATTAAACATATTTTGAACGAGTAAGAAAATAATGACATTGTGTTCAAATAATGTATAACGAAATAAAATGCGGAATACGTATTTTTAACGTAAACGTTTGAAATATGTTATCTATGGAAAACGATAAAAATCAGTAGTAAAAAGTGTAGCATAGTGATTCGTGGACAATGTCTTTACTTTGGCACTATGATAGAGAATACGATTTAGTCTTGAGTAATGTTCGAATTGAAACGGACAAGAAGAAAAGCTATTAAACTCTCCTTCGATAACGTTCACAATGAGATTGGTTCCTGAGCATCAGCGATGTTAAACGGAGAACAAAAACAGTTGCAAAATGTAGCGTAATAAAAGTAGGATAATTGTAGTGGTATTCAAACCAGAGCAAACAAGTACTCAAGACTTATCAGTGTGTCGAGTTAGTGTAATAAATCGGTGCGTTTTATTATTCGGAAGAGTTCGTTGGATAACGTACGTTTTAATAGATTATATCTATTTATATACGTTAAACCTCGTTATTTGACGACCATATGTGCAGCTATAATACATTTTCGGTCATACGTAGGATTTCAGCTCATGAGCGTAAACGGTGAATTTAGAAAAAAATCTTTATTATTCAAATTTTAGTTAATAGTAATAAACGGGGCGAACTCAGTTAAACCAAATACTTACGTGAAATATATTTTTAACGTCATAAAATGGTATAAATTTGTTTCATTGCATTTTATTTGCAGTATTTGCTTTGGTACAAATTGTGACTAAATTGTATAAAACAATAAATCCGTTGAAATTTTTCATAATATTTAATTTTTTTTTCTTTTAAAACTGTATTCATTAATTTCAATATGTTTTTTTTTAACTTTATTTTCGTTGTAATTAAACTTGTTTTAAACATTAACTTTTCAATTTGTCCGTAGTATTGTTTTTCTTCCGATAAAATAGTCTGTAAAAATAACCTTAATTTGTTTCTAAAATATAGATTGTAGTATTTACAATATAATTTTGAAAACCCGGACGGTAGTCGATCGTTGGACTCAACTGTCTAGTGCTACGTCCATTTTAGTGTCATATCGTGGTGAATAATTATTATTTTAAAGTACGAGGCGAAGATAAATTATAGAATCTGAAAAACTATGATGTCGATGAAACTTTTTAAATTTCGAAATGCTCATGAACAGAATAATGATAGAGCAAATATTTCTAACAATCGTTGAATAAAATAATTCATTTTATCTTTTTTTTTTTTTTTCTGTGAATCTTATTTCGTATGGAAATACTTGTCTAAAAGTCTCTAGATGGTACTTTAAAGAGGTAATTTTTCGAATTTCTCAATTTCTCAATTTGGTTTTGAGGAAAACTATTCAAAATTTGACAAAATAAAATTTGGATAATTTTTTTTTCTGTGAACACTTATTCGTATGGAAATACTTGACTAAAAGTCTCGACCAGCAAATTTTTGAATCTGGATTTGCTTCTAGATGGTACTATAGAGAGTTTATTTACCATACATTTTTAATTGTATATGAATATAGTAAAAGTGAATTATAATAATATTATTTCACAAAATTTGTTAAAAACTACCTAAAATTTGACGAAAAGTACTTGGAAACTACCTTTTTTTTTTAGTCAAACTTTATGAAAATTTAAACATAGATAAACAATAATGTGAGAAATATTTTGGCATAAAAAAATTTTGGTCATTTTTTTTCTAATGCTTTTTTTTTTCTTAAATTGTTTTTCTTTTCTTTATTTATTAATTAAAAAAATATATTTTTATTAAAGTAAAGTGAAGTCATGTTAAGTAAAGGAAAGTAAATTAATTTAAGTAACTAAAGTAAAGTAAAGCAAAATAAAGTAAAATAAAATAAAGTAAAGTAAAGTAAAGTAAAGAAAAGCAAAGTAAAACAAAGATAAGTAAAGTATAGACAAGAATGCCAGAAAGTCGGACACACTTCGCACCGCGGGTATTTTTCGCTCCCCGGGTCAGATACTCTTGATGGGCGAGTTGAAAATGACGGTTATGATTATTCTTTATATTATTAACTTCCTTTGCCTAGAACCGTATTATTGAAGAAATAATTTATCGTACTTTTAAAATTCTTCATACCCACTAAGATTATCTGACTTGAGAAGCGAAGAATACCTGTGATGCGAAGTATATACAGCTTTCTTTATTTTTTTACTTTTCTCAGATAATGGTGAAGCATAAAAGATTGAAACGAGTATAAAATACTATTTCTTTGTTACCATAACAAACTTATAATTGTGAAGTAAAATTATCTTAAATAAACTGAAGCTTCGCTTAGAATATTGTCTTATTGGTGAAATGATTTATTATTTCTTTAATAAAATGCTACTTTAAATAACTATTTGATAAAGCAGCTCACTGAGAAGTCTCGATTTTCCGTTGACTAAAAGTACGATTCGATATCCTCTACGCATGTTAATTTAATAATCGAAAAATTAAATTTTGACAAGTTTTTTCTTTTTATGTCACTCAAATTTTAAAATGGTCATAACGGTCGTTCTGCGGTGATTTTTGTAAATTCCTTAAATACTTACTTAAAATGCCAAATGGGTAGGTACTGATTTTATGCCATATACGGTTTGTGAGTTTAGTCGTAGTTTGCTGGGTGGCTGTAAGTCGTTCTTCAATGTCTTTTGGGAATTCAGTATACATCTTTCGCACATTTATCCGGTAAATACAACTAAGCACAGTGAATACAAAATATTGTTTCGATTCCTGCGAGAGTAATAATTTATATATATATATATATATATGCGTGTATGAAAACACACGTACTGTCAATTCAGAAGTAGTAAAACATTTATTTTTTTATTATTACATTGAGCAAATGTATATTTAAGTGCACAACAAATATAATATTATCAACGTGTTTTCGACAACTACTTATGTAATACATTATGTAGTACACTTTTCGGAATAATAACTGTCTCAGTTATTGTATTTATTGCTGCTTAAACTCCATTATATATAAAAAAAAATAATATACGAGATATTTTTGGCAATTTTGGTATTTACTTTTTCCTTCACAATGCGTTCGCTTGAAAAAGAAATCTTCTCTTCTATGTTAGAGTTTAGTTTAGTTACACCTGTACAAAAGTCTGGGAAACTGTCTAATGTACTTATCTAACTATCGCCCCATTTCTGTCCAATCATATATTTTGGAAATTTTTGAATCGCTGGTTTTGCATTGTATTTAACCATCGATTAACAGAATTCTTATGAAGGAACAACATTGTTTTCGTCCTGTATATATAGTTCTTAATGATTATGCATACCAGTTTTTTAATTTGAAATCACAAGTAAATGTCATTTATCCTGATTTCAATAAGATATTTGATTCAGTAAACCACAATGCTCTTGTTTAGGTCCTCAAAGTATCTGGAATTGGTGAACTATTCTTGTCCTGGTTCTCGTTTTACTTCTCTCACCGTTACTAATGGGTCAAATTGTTTGGAGTAAAATCGAATGTTTATCTTGTAACGTCGATGTTACTCAATGAGAACATATACCTCCGCTCCTGTTCTTTTTATTTATTAATAGTGTCTTAAGTGTTCTTTCCCATATCCGTATTTTATGTTTTGCAGATGATATCACTACTCTGTGCTCTACTCTCGTATATCCTCCTTGGATGATTGTATCTTATTACAGAGTGATTTTAATCGGTTTACTGAGTAATTTAATGTATTAGTGCTATCCTTTAATGATTCTAAGTGCAAAACTATGACTTTCGCCAGGATTCAGTCTCTTATCACACTCTCATATCATTATCTCATGTTATTTCACGTTCTAATAGTAGTGTTGCAGAACTAGGGTTTATTCTAAGTAGTAATCTTGATCCAAGTCTCCACATTGACCATATTTGTTGTAAGGCTTTTAAAACTCTGAGGTATGTCTTAAGATTTTGTTGAGTTTTTCAGTTAGGATTATCCTTTAAGGTGTTTTATTGTACACTTATACGCTTTATTGTGGAGTATGGTGCAGTTATTTTGGATCCTCACCGCATCAATGACTTTCTTAGGCTTAAAAGGGTTCAGCGAAAATTTATGAGGTATGCAAGTTTTAAATTAAATATTCCCTGTGAATCCCATAACAGATTCATCTGTTGCTTCGCAACTTGGTTTAGTTTCCCTGGCTGAGCATAGACGTATTTTTAGGTTTTTGAACAGTTTCATTCAAGGTAATATTGACTTTCCTCATTTGCTTTCCTTAATTTTCTTTCGTATACCTCAACGTCCCTCTCGAACCGTTGCTTCATTTTATGTTCCCTTCGCCTTCACCTCCACGCCAAAATATGAAACATATTTTGATAAAAGGAAATTTTTAATATGTAAATAAATAGTTTCTATAAAATTTAATATACCCAACAAGTCCCACTCGTTGAGTGAACAATACTCATAGTACAAAGAATACTCATGATGCGAAGTAAGTCGGTTTTTGTTTAGAATTTTAGGTAACAATTTTTAGCACATTTATTGAATGCGGTGTTTTAATGATGGTTATTTTTCTGAAGCAATTAAATAGGTTCGAAAAAATATATCTATGTATTATATTTACGTGATAATAATGTATATTTATTATATAATATATTGTTATTTAAATAATAAACTAGTAACATATATTAATTTCAACTTCAAGTTCAATGAATGGATTTTATAATAATGTGGTAATATTATTTGTAGTGGTGGTTTTTATGCGAAGGCAACATAGGCAATAATATAGAGTGTCAAAATTTTACGTATATTTAGAAATTTTGTTAAGTAAAAATGTTATAAACTTTTTTATCACACATCTACAAAAAAATTCACATTTTTAAAAAAGTCATACTTTAATATATTATTATGATAGTATCTACTGGATATTTTTGTTAAAATAATATATTAATTACCAACTCAGTTAATTTAAAATTATTAAAATGTATATTATAATTTTGGTTAATTTGATAATAAAATAGCTTATAAAATAAAATAAATATATGTCGTTGTTTTATATTTATTGTTAATTAACACAAGTGTAAATAATGTACCACAACTTTTATTTTTATTCATCATATTAAAAAAAAATCTAAAAACAATTAATATTTGTTATAGGGCGTCAAATGTCAAATATTACTTGCCGAGGGCGAAAAATCTTTAAAGCCACTACTGAATATTTTAAATACGTCGTTTCCTGTTATACTGTTTCATATTTATTAGAATATTTCAACGCTTTGATGAGAATTCGTGTGAAAATAATATTCGAGCGCGATATAACGCTAGGATAATTTTATTAAATGAAACGTCTCGTAATTGTACGTGTCAGAGCTCTGTTAATCTAAGTGTATGTGTATACATACTCAATCAAATGTAAAGTTTGCGAAAATCGCAATTAAATTTCTCGGTAGGTAGACACATTCGACTTCGACGAATGAAAGAAAATTATTTTGAATTGGTTTCCATGACTAGTTTTGAAAAAAAAAAAAAAATGTGGACGAGATAAACATAATAATATAATTTAACGATAATTGTGATCGCAAACAAATCCAGTCATTAAACATTTTAACCCTTATGCATCCTACATATTATTATTTCTAGATTGTTGTCCATTATTATATCACAGGTTGCACGAAGGATATATAATACAAAGCTTAATGTAAAATGTCAAATATCTATGAACATAAAGTAAAATTAACAACACAGAAACAGGAGAAATTATATTGAATATCAGTCGAATAAACGATATTACATTAATTGTTACGTAACTATCAATTAAACATACTAATTTTAATAACATCTATAAATTGTATACATATATTAATGGCTATTGATTATTTTTTATAATTTTATCCTGAACACTACGAAATTTGTTGTTACAAAAATAATTATGGATAATTTAATCACGTATTACAATTATTATTCGTTTGGACCTAAGTAAACCCGCCATTAAAATTATTGTCTGTTATATTTTATTTTGATAACCGTTTTGATTCATGATACTCGTGTATAATATTTAGCACATCTTAAGAGTTTCTTGAAAGTTTTTGCTACTGACAAGACTATTTGTCATCCGCGAATGTTAAGAGACGAAAACAGACTTTAACTTTTATAACGTATAGTTTATTGGTGCCCACAACACATAATATTTATGGGCCTAAGAAAATATTTAATACAGACATGAAACGCAATATGTTATTATTTCTCTTAAGTAAAATAAGTATAAGATATTATATATTGGAAACAGACTCGCTGTTAATATTGTTCACGAATAATAAAAACAATATTACGTCTTATTGAAAATTTAATGTTTATGATTCACACGTAAATTAAAATTTAAATACATATACTATTTTCCAATTTTCAATTCCATTGAGTGAAATGACTGAGAAAATATTTTGTTTTTTTGATTTTAAAATGAAAGAGTCATACATACATGCAAATGGAAAAAAAAATTGGACGTCGAAGTATAAAATATGTATTTTATTCATATTTTTGATCCCAGTTTATTGACTTTCATTATTTCAAAATATCACGTTTTTTAAGTGCAAAGAAATATTATGAAATAACGATGGAAACAAATGAATATTTTAAATATAGAAATGCCTTAGTTCTTCGTATTTTATAGACAATTTTTTGACTATTTTACATTTTGTATTTTTTCATCCGTTAGCATACGGTAAACGATAAATGCGTATTTTTATAACTAAGGCGTAGAAATATAAAATCGATAGAATACACACTATCTACGTATTGTACATATTGTAATTTAGAATTCGAAACATGAATTTCAAAATGTATGTAACTGTCCAATAAACGCAGTACAACGTTTCCATTATATCCAGTGTTTACCTTGGGACACGAATTAACTACATACACAAATGTCACTCTGATACGGCGTTTTAACCGACGGTTAAATATTATTAGGACTAATTACGTTATTGTTATGAATCGTCACCATTTGGTTAGCATATGTGTTTATAATTATAATTTATACTATGTACACATCGGAATAGGAAACTGTCCATTTAACGCAGAATTTCCAACTTTAGAGTGTGTGTAGGTACGAAAAATTATAAAATTAAAATTATTTAGTGCAAGGGTTCTCAACCTTTTGAGGTTCGTGCCCCTTTTTATACTATTATATGGGGTCACGCCCCTCTTTCCAAAACTATAAGACTGAATTATAATATGTTATATACAAAATATATATACATTATATTACATAAATACATCATGGCTTTAATTATTAATTTTGGGTATTAACAAATAGTTCAATTATATTCTTCAGATTATTGAAAATAGTATTGTTAGTTGTTACACAATGACGACCAATAGTTAGCATACCTACTAACAAAAAAAAAAAAAAATAATAATAAAAAACAAAATATAGATAACCATAAACAACATTTTCATGTTCTGTGGTGAAATGTGAATATTTTCACGCCTCCCCTGAAATTTTGTGACGCCTCCCTTGGGGGGCATGCCTCTTAGGTTGAGAACCCTTGATTTAGTGGACTCCGGTCATTAGGGTTTAGTTGTTTTTCGAAAATATAATCAACAATCGTCCTGATATTAATATCGGTGTTTAGTTTTCCGGAAATGAATTCGATTTTTTAATGCGATTGATTTTGATTTGATGTACAATAGCTAATAGCCTAATTTATCAATATACGGTATGATAATTAATTTTCAAAATATTTGAGTATTGTATTTTAGATTCTGAATGAAGTGAAGAAGCTAGTGTTTTTACAATGATGTTTATTTTTTTCTTTTTTTTTTTCTGTGTACAACTTTTCGTATAGAAATATTTGTCCAAAAGTTTCGATCAATAACTTTTTGAAACCGGATTTTCCTCTAGATTGTACTTAA
>JAIPRM010000907.1:0-45351 GCA_025469315.1 Stegophylla sp. TES_Ste_2020 | reverse complement strand
TGAATTTCTCAATTCTTCAATGTTTTTTTTTGGAAAAAACTACCCAAAATTTGACAAAAACGACTCGAAAACCATAATTTCTTGATCAGAATTTATGAAAATTTAAACATAGATAGAAAATCCTATAAAAAAGATTTTGGCGCAAGATAATTTTGAAAATGTGAAAAAAAATTTTGGACATTTTTCTAACATTTTTTTTTTTATATTATTAGCTTCCCTCGTTCAGAATCGTTTTATTGTAGAAATGATTTATTGTTTCTTTAAAATTTAATACGCCCGTCAAGAGAATACCACCCGTCATGCGAAGTACACCCATCGTGCGAAGTATGTCCGGCTTTTTTATTATAAAACTATTATAATTCAAATCACAGTCACAGCCTCACAAGTACATACAGTAAAGCTGAAACAGGAGTGAATTTTAAAATAAAACGAAATAAGTGTCTGTTTACACCTGACATTGAAAATGTTTACTAGGCATCATTAACATGAAATCAAATAATGTGCGAGAATTAGATTAATCAATTGTCCCATTTAATTGATTACAGGTTCCGACAATTTGAAAGCTTATCGTTTAATTTCGCGCAGAAGTAACTTTAGAGTGAAAGAGATAGAGAGATAGAGTGAAAATAGTACCTTACATATCGTATCCTCCTCCCCTTATAAGAAGGCCACAAGCAAAAAAAAAAAAAGGTTTTTGAGATATTGATTTGCTGGATTCGTATTTTTATCCGATTTTTTTGATAATAGCATCACCTATGATTTGATTTTAGAAAACATTATACATATTTATCAAAAAAGATTATTATACTGTATTGTATTGTAGTGTATTGTTATCTTAAACTTTTAATGCACTTACTGAACATTTTCCTTTTAAATTCTGAATAAAGTGAAGAAGCTAATGCTTTTACAATAATTATGTTTATTTTTTTTTCTGTGAACACTTTTTCGAATAGAACAATTTCTCCAAAAGTCTCTATCAGCAATTTTTAGAAACCGGATTTGCCTTTAGTTCAGGGATTAGCAACCTTTTCATAGGTCCAACTTTAAAATATGCCCCCGATCTTTTGTTCAACTCCCTTTAATTGGAACTTTTCGTCCGAGATTGAGCTCTACTTATTTTACTTCAAATCTAAAATAATAAAACTAAGAGGTATATAAATTAAAAATGGCTAGTTATTACTTACAAATCTCGATGTAAGCATTTCTCGAAAAGTACTGAAAAAACTGGAACATTTCTGTATCATCTGATTTCTTGCAGATTTTACCAACATAATGAGAAATGTATCTTAGAATCATAAGAGTGTGTACAATAATTGATCCCAAAGCTACAGAACCCAAATGGTATTTGATTAAATATGAATAAAATGGGATCAATGGACTTGCTAAATTGGTTTTGTCCCGAGAGAAGTACCACGTCGACACAGCACCAGCAACCACCATGTGTTGACAGGTTATAATAAATTTGACAATCCAAATAAATACAAAAATATTATATATTCTTGTGAGTTGCATTGTCAAATCTTTTTCATAGTAAACGCTTTTAGATCCATTGGGTTCAAATGAAAGATATCCAGATGATTCGATAAATAGAGCATTGTAAAACCACACAACGACGACAACGCAGAGAACAAAAAATGTCTAAATAAAAATAAAAAAAAAGGTGGTCTTTCTAAGTCATTCAAATTACAAATTAATTCCATAGTTAAATTTAAACTTACCAATACTGGTTGAATAAGTAATATTGGCATGTATTCTATGGCTTTCCCAGCTTCTTTAAACAATTGAACGACAAGTGCAAATCGTTTTCTCATCCACACAATATAGAACGTGATTACTATCTAATATGAGTCAAAAGACACGATAAGTAAAAATGAAAATAGTATTACACGTTTATTCACCGTAGATATTGATGATGATATTGCGTATACCAAGTATATCTCGGAATCATTTTTTTGACTTTTAACCTCATTGTTTAAATTATGCCAATGATACCTATTTAAAAAACATTTATTTGAATTACATATAATTACAATTTATTACGTATAAAAATATTACCATAACAAAATAGTGACTATAAAATTGGTCACAATAACGCCAACAAGAATGAACCAAACAACGATCCCAACTAAGAATCTTAGCATACACAGAATAATATGTGACAAGACTAAAAGCATATTGTAAGCATATTATTATAATATAATATAATTTGTGGATACAAGTAAATTGATATTAAATATTATGATTTACGACTATTAACGAGACTAATAATTCTAAATGAAGTTAGTTCTTGTAAATCTTTGCTAATAACATAATTTTGTTCATTTTATTTATTTATATTTTTTAATTGAATTTCTACGTTTTATGTATAGTATTTGAGTAAATGATTTTCGATACGAATTTATTTAATGGAAATATAATTAATTATCAATAAATAACAAATTTCAAAATAACTTACTAAAAGAAAATATGCAAAGTAATATAATTTCTGATTTAGTTTGCAGTAAATTTTGAAACACCACCTAAATAATAGAACAATAAAATTAATAAAAATAATATGGTGAGCTAAAAAATTGTTTCTAAAAGTATTTGAATGAATAAAAGGTACATAACACCGTGAGAATATATGAAAATGACATAATATACAAAAAAGGAAAACATTTCTTAAAAACTAAAAAAATTCGTTAGGACAATATTGTTAACACTTTCACAGTGACACCAGAAATAAGGAAGTTAAGAATAGAATCAGCCAACTAATTGTGGGGAGAATTTCTGGGGTTGCTCCAGTCGTTGCGACTGAGATCACTAACCAGATGTTCGGTAAAGTCGAGATTCTTGAGATACAAGAAATACATTGATCAATGTGTCCGCTGATCATCGGTGTAACTAGGGAGGGGCTAGGAGGGGCTTAGCCTCTCTAAAAATGTTTCTTGCCCCTGTTAAAATTTATACCACATCCTCTCAATTCCAGAATAAAATTTTGTCTTAGGATTCAATAGGTATTTGTAATATAATTATAATATGTATTATATTATCATATTTATGTTTGAAACCAACACAGTGATAATCATTTATTATTACACAAGTTATAAAATATTAACATATGAGGTCGAATATATAATATGTATACAATGTATAATATGTAAGTTCAGGGTACAAACAGATAAAAATGAAATAATAATTGTTATTCTAGTGGAATTTCCGCTGTGTCACAAAGCAGATTTAGTGATTTAACTATAATAAACATAGAACTAGAACTGTCAAATAAATAATAATGATATTCTAAGAGAATTTTCATTTAAATACAGGCGCATTAAATTGTAAAATAATTTTTTTTCTTGAATTGATATGTTTTTGTTATATATTTATAATATTTTGTTTTATTGCTATTACATTTTTATCATAAAAAATTAACTTTACAGCTAAGTATTTATTTATTTTTTTAATACTCTTGAATCAGGGCATAGCCCCTTTTACTAATAAATCTTAATTACGCCCATGCAGCTGATCAAGTTTTAAGAGAATTGAGAATACATGAGGCGTATGTAATTGTAAACTTAAGGTATGACAACAAACGGACGTCGCAACCCGCAGTATACAATCACAGGCGCCCAGAGAATTTTAGGACGTGCCAAAATGCTGATACTAAATCGAATTCACTTTTTTGCAAGAGTAAAAAGTCAGTATAATACGCATCTTGCGTATTCTTAGCTTTTTGAGTGGGATACTCTTGCATGGTGGGTGTATTGAATTATTTAAAGAAACGAAAAATAATTTTTTCAATAAATGGATTCCGAAGGAGGTTCAGTTAATACATAATAATAATAATTTTGTTAATTTTATAAAAAAAATTAAAAAAAAAACATTCTCATATTTTAAAAATTTTCATTTATCAGAATATTTGTCATATTATTGTCTATCTATATTGTACATATCATAAAGTTTGAATAAAAAAAATAGGTTTTAAAAATGTATTTTTTTAAATTTTGGGTAATTTATCTAAATTTTGGAAATACTAATGTGAATTTCGAAAAATTACTTCTCTAAACTACCATCTATAGCCAAATTATGATTCAAAAAGTTGCTTATCGAATCTTTTAGACGAGTATTTATATGCGAAAGAATTATCACAAAAAAAAATTTAAAAACTTAACGTAAAAAACAACCGGACATATTTCGCACCATGGGTATTTTTCACTCCTTGAGTGGGATGCTCTTGGTGAGTGTATTTAATTTTAAAGAAAATATGAATCATTCTTTTAAGAAGAAGATTCTGAACGGAGCTTTAGTTTATTCAAGACAATTTTACTTGAAAATTATAAATTTTGTTATAACAAAAATAAATGATCGTTTTTGAGGTGTTTTTGTCAAATTTCAAATAGATTTTCTCAAATTTAGAGAAAACTATTGAGAGTTTCGAAAACTGATCTCTCAAAAGTACCATCTAGACGCAAATTGTTTCCAAAAGTTGCTAATCAAAACTTCTGGACATGTATTTCCATACGAAAAAGGATTTACAGAATAAATAGAAAAAGAAAAATGAAACAAAACATTTGTAATAACACTAGCTTCGTCGCTCCACTCAGAATCTAAAACACTAGTGATATTGAATAAATACCGGAATAAATTTAGGATGAATAAATACAATAATAACGCTTTAATTCACGATATATTTTGTACTTATGCTTTGTTGATGAGTATTGTACGAAAGTATTATGCAATTCTATGCATGTGAAGGGGTTCTTATGAATTGAGTACTTGTGATAAATATTCCCAATGCCCTGCCCACCAGTCTCTGTAAGTGACTCTGTATACAATTAAGTATTCCTGGAATCCTAATCAGAAAATCAAATAACCATAATAAACGATGATAACTATAATCCGTTTATAACGTTCACAAGTCACTTTCTGAAATTTTGTCGGTCTTCTTTTTACAAACAAGTTTACATAAATGATTTCATCACACACATAGTGTGGAGTTACAATAGTACACATAATGAAGGTGTGTATTAGAACACTAATATCATATCCTTTAATTACTCTGATAGACGATAGTATAAAGTATAATATTATATTACTTTACACACGTATATAATCTTGTTGTAAGTAGTAAAATGTTACCTGAATTTTATTTATTATCTTAAATAAAAGTAATTTTTACACAACTATGATCAAAAGTTATTGAAAATTTACAACCTATTAAATATTATGACAACATTGAAGTTATAAAACTTACTGAAATGAGACTATTTATGTCATAATTTTTACTACTTGATGTGTTTGTTGATTCTTCGGGTATACATCTGTGTATAAATAAATGGCTAAAATAAAGAATTCAATGATCATTAAAAAAAAAATATGTATATTATAAAATAAAATAAATTATTTAAATAGGTACATTTAAAAAATAAATAAATATATTTGCATACTATTTACGTTCACATGCTTTAACACATCTTCGTGTTACATTAACCACATCAAGTGCTTGATATAATGGAGCTTCCATCTTTAAGTATCTGAAAAATCATATTTATTATTTATTCAATTTATCGATAAATTTAACACAACACCGATTAACTTACTTTTTATCATGCACATCTTCTATACCAGTACAGAATTTAGAGTTCTTAGAATTATTAAATCCACAAATATTACCACATTGATCATAACCATAAAAAACTCTCCTCATATCAGCGTTAACCGCACAATATAATATCAATACAAACTAAAAGTAAAATGTAAATTAACTTATTTTAAACTTCAAAGTGATCTTGAAATTTAAATACTTGCCGAAGAAAATAAGACCAACAAGAAAATAATCAAACATGGAAAATCTGTGCATGATCTATTTTTCGTAGGACCTACTAAATCAACCTGGAAAAATTAAGATAATAGACTTATATTAGGTAAGTGTAATAAGTGTATGCTATATAGTAGTATAGTATTGTATGCTTAAAATAAGTAACAATGAATTTCAAAATAAAAAAGGTATATAAATATATTGGTACTCAATATTCAGAGAAAATTATCTAATAATATCAAAAAGGAAGATATTCTTAGTTCTCATCAAATTTTCAGAAAAAGATAGAAAAAAGCTGGACGTATTTCGCACCATGGGTGTTTTTCACTCCTTGGGTGTGAGTTGGTAGGTGTGTTAAATAAAAAAAAAGTAAAGTAAAGGCAAGAAAGCCGGACATACTTCGCACCACGGATATTCTTAGCTCTTCGGGTCAGATACTCTGGGTGGGTTTGTGGAATTTTAAAGAAACGATAAATCATTTCTTCAATAAGATGATTCTGAATAAAAAAAGTTAATAATATAAAAATCAATAATATGGTCTCATTATCAACACAATTACCAAGAGTAACTGAACCGAGGAACGAGAATATTCGTGATGCGAAGTATGTCTGGCTTACTTGCCTTTACTTTACTTAACTTTTTTTTTGCCTAATAAATAAAGGAAAAATATTCAAAGAGAAAAAAAAAAATGTTAGAAAATTAATGTATTATAATACAAACAATTTCATATTGTTATAATAAATGTACTTTGCTGATAAACATTGCAAATGTTTTTTTTGCATTTAAAATTTTATTTCTTTATTAAAGAGTAAAAAATTTCAGTACAATTATGGAGAGGGGTTTGGGAATGCTAAGCACAAAACCATTTAAAGCCCCTCCCCCCAGAATAAATATACATATTAGTCTACCCAAAATAGTTATTCTTATTGCGCCAATGATTGTAAAATATCGCGAGTGAAGGAATATGTTTTGAGCAATCGATTTCGACCGGTGTTGTAGACGTAGAGTCAAAACGCATCATGCATGAGTACGTGAGTACCACTAAAATAATATTGTAATATGATTTTATTTATGATATATACGTATTTAGTTTGTATACATACGTTTGGTGTGGATGTAGATGGCTCATTTTCTTCTGAGGAATTGTTACTACTGCTAGAGTTTACCATTTTAAGCTAAAAGAACAACCAAAATCATATTAAAAAAGTTTTAAAATAAAATTGCGAAAATTTTAGAAAATAAAAATATGAGAAATATGATCAAACATGTAAACAAAATTCAGGTCTAAAAAAACTACAAATCACAAATTTGATCCAATTATCACAACAACTCTTTCGTTTATCGTAATAATAAACTTTGAGCCATAATTCTAACTTAAAACGTGCATAAAAAATAATTCACTGAGTCGATCATTATGAAACTTGGAAATAGATAGATGAACATGTGTTGGTAAATCTTTTGGCAAATAAATCGCGTGCGTAATTTAAATAAAAAATGTTTTAATGAAAATAAATGTTGTGAGAATGCGATAAATTAGTGAAATGTGAGTTTAAAGTTTGTATGGAGTCATATTGTTTAATTGTATTTACCAAAATGATTCTATTAATTACCTTTCTATGTAGAGATGTAGAAAAATATGTAGGTATATAAGAAAGGTATATGAAAATATATGAAAATAAATTTCGATTTTCGAAAAATCGATTTTAAATATTCAATATTTTCGGGTGTTATATTAAATTCCTGATTAAAAAAATTAGCTGGTCAAAACTTTTGGAAAAGTATTTCTATACGAAAAAGTCTTCACGAAAAAAAAAAAATGAATAAAAAAACATCACTGTAAAATCATAAGCTTCTTCCCTCGGCTCAAAATCTAAAATCAAGAAAGTGTACGTGTCGACCAAGTCGACTGCAAATTGGCAAGCATTTTTTTTTTTTATTTAATTTAGAATAATGGTACAAAAATATGACAATGAATAACCTGCATAACGTCCATAATGTTAATACCATTATCGTACAATAATAATAAATTAAACATCTTACTTATATTACTACTTACTTCATTAGTAGATGGTTAAATTTAAGAACGTTGGTACTACTTGACGACGGCCACAACGAGTAATTCCATACAAATGTACAAAAAGTGATCACTGCACTAATTGTGTATACTATTCATAGTATTTTTATACTATAGTAGACTTTTTGTTTGTTCAATATATTTTTATATTACTTCATGATATCGAGTTTGAGTACACATATTTAAATCGTATTTTGTAAAAAGCATAGGGGGTACTTAAAAAAAAAAAAAGTTTCTTTCTATTACAATACACAACTAAATCGTATTAAACATATAATTTAAATGAACATTTCACATGAAATCTTTGCAGAAAATGAATTCAATTTAATTACATTATATACTTACTAATCTATATTTTCGTTTATCGAATCGCAGTGCCAAAAATGTTTTACAAGGTAAACAGATAAACTGGTGAAATAGAAACGGGAAATGACTAAACAAAAATGATTTTCCTGATTGAAAAAATTGATAAAAAACTTAAAGGATTATGATTCACGATGATTAGTATACACTGAGAAAAGTTGTCGAATTTGTTACCTCTTTTTATTGACTTTTAAAAATTTTCGAACCAGAAAATAATTTTGAAATGTTAATATCATATCACATACGAATATACGACACTGTCTTCAATCCATTTGATAATGCATGGTAATTAAATAGCTTCAGCAGCTATGCTGGACCATTTGGTGGATCGGGACACACACGGTGCCGAATTTTATGATGTTCAGATCAATTCTGCTATACCCCTTCAACAAGTGGTAATAGGAAAAATTAGCACATAAAATATTTGATAATAATGTATATTTAATAAATAATAAATAAATGAATGAATTATTCTTCATTTAGCAAACGACAAATTATAATTCATTAGGTAAAAAATTAATTATCGTTTAGTATAGGAATAAAAAAAAGAAAAAAAATGATTTTATTTATACAATCATCGACAAAAATTGTGGAAAATAAACTAAACATTAGTATTTTCATAAATGTAGTAATGTAGTATAGATTTTCTTAATCTACACTACTCGGTTCGACAAAACCTATTATCGAAACAAGTCTCTACCCAAACTCAAAACTAACTTAACTAGAATACTAATTATGGTTTTTGAATCTTTTTTGTCAAATTTTGGGTAGTTTTTCCAAAAAAAAAAAAAAATTAAGAATTGAGAAATTTAAAAATGATCTTTTTAACCGATCTATATTGTAGAGGCAAATCTGTTTTCAAAAATTTTCTGGTCGAAACTTTTGGACAAGTATATCTATGCGAAAAAGTGTTTACAAAAAAAAAAATAAAAAATAATCATCATTGTAAAAACACTAGCTTCTTTATTTCGATCAAAATCTAAAAATAAATACCATTATAAAAAACTAACTTCTTCGCTTCGCTAAGAATCTAAAATTGATTATTTTTTTTAATGTTAAAATAATAATATATTAACAATAAGTGATAGTTAGATCACACATAACAACGAAAACTTGTCTATAGGACTACATTAACAGTACCCGAATTTTTTATCGTGCACACTTTGGTAAATACGAATTTAACACAGAAAAATAAATTTCGTAGCCTACTTTTCATTTATCCGTTTAAAATTTTAATAAATAATTTGTTATAATAGTAACTTTTGTCCAATGATAAATTCAAAAAAAAAATATTTTAAACAGAATTAAATCCTTAAATATCGGGATTAAACGGATTATGGCATTTATTTCAATCCAGATGGATTCGAACTTGTTGAGTTTGAATTATTGCAGGCCCGCTCTTAACATACTCTATAGTACCTATGTAATAGGCTCTCGAAAATTTGTGCTCGCTTACGTCGGACGTATATATTATAAGTTTATAACACTCCAGGCTTCCAGCCATGTGGACCAATGTGTATTTACGTTGTTGGCAGCTGCCACTCGACATGGGAGGCTGTTGAAATACAATATACATGACACATGTTATGCTATATTATTATGAGCGTAATAATTAGTGTAGCATTTCCAAAACGCCACACTCATTAAAAATTATGCATTTTTTAGAACTTTTACGCACTTAGGCTTTTTAGAACTTTAGGCAAATCAACGTTTTAAAACCGATACCATTGATTAAATATAAATATTATGTATATTTAATCAATGCCGATACTACAAATCAAAATTAGAGGAAATCGTATGTTCTTGATGCTTTGGAAATGTTAACTCTCATTACGATAAAACTAAAGGTTATATCAATAAACCTTCTTTATACTCTTCGCAAATCAATAGTATTCCTCAATTTGATATAAAAACTTAATTTTGGGTTTAAAATTTTGAAGAAAAAATGAAATTTCAAAGGAAAAAATAACAAAAATAATAAATTTATACATAAGGTAACCCAATGTGTTAACATCAACAAACTTCAAATTACCATATTATATTCAAAACTAATGATTAATGCACAAAATGGTTTACACCGTTGTTTGTGCATCTCCTATAAAATTTTTTGCAATGCTAAGTTTGGTTCAACCAAGGTTCGTATTATCTTAGTCTATGTAGGTCTGCTCGAACCTATGGTGAATTCATGTAAATATTAAAAGAATTCAAAAAAATGCAATACCTATTAATATTTAATTGTTCTATGGGAAATGAGAATACAAACTACAAAATACGAAACAATATGAGTAATATGAGCAATATTTCACGACTTGAGGCATCTGACATTTCAGCATTTGGATTTTGCTTTAGCCTTAAGGGTTTGGGCTACCCTTAGATCATATTATCTAAGGGGCTACCAAACTGCTTATCAAAAATATTAACACAGACTTTAGTGATTAGTGATTAATACAGTGCATGAAGCTAATATTTTGTATATCTAACCACAATGTTGTTTTGTGATGCCTGGTATGATAATTGATAACCGATAAGATGCTTTTATTTGAAATGTAAAAACTAAAAAATTTACCATTTTCAAAATGACTTAAAAATTATTTAATATACTTATCGATTTTAGAACTTAAATTACAATATAAATTATAAAACACAAGCAAACATTTTACCATAATTTTTAAAACTAAACGTGTGCTCAATTCACAAGAAGATTAACGTGGAATGAGAAGTAAATTTTATTGCCATAAAAAGTGTTTTTATATTATACCTATTTATGATGATTTTTTCTTTAAGTATGATTTTTAATTAATTGACCGTTTAATAACCAAAAGTGTTGAAATGAAGAAAATGCCATTGCCGAGCCATCGCTCGTGTTATTTCATGAGGCTTTTGCCTCAGTATTGTCACTGATAAAACAATGTTCATTCGTTTAACATGTTTTCGTCTTTTGAGGCACCTGAAAAATTTGATCTATATTTCTATCTTTATTTCATTTCTGCTGTCCTTTGTATACCTAGTTACTGTGCCAAATGCTTTTAATATTCTTCAGAAACCACCACCAAAAACTCATGAAGTTCATCAGTATGTTGTTCCTGAAGACAGTCCAACCATACCTACAGACTCTAGATGTACGTTTTATGATTGTTTCAATATATATAGATGTAGCCATAAGTTCTATGGTGATTTTAAAGTTTATATTTATCCGATGGCCAAACATATTGACCCCGATGGCATACCTATTGGAGGAAAAATGTCCAAAGAGTATCATTCTATATTAAATGCAATAGTAGATAGTCCATATTATACACTAAATCCAGAAGAAGCATGTGTTTTTGTGCCGTCAATCGATACTTTAAATCAAAATCGATTTCGTGTGAAAGAAACATCACAAGCTCTAGCATTATTGCCTTAGTAAGTTAGATTTATATAGTAAGAATAAAATAAATATGTATCTAATTAATTAATTTACACTATTTAGTTGGAATGATGGTCAAAACCATTTAATATTTAATATGGTCCCAGGAACTGCACCTGATTATAAGACTGTTGTTGATTTATCTATTGGTAAAGCCATGGTTGCTGGTGTAGGTTTTGATTCTTGGACATACAGATCATCTTTTGATATTTCAATTTCAATATATAGCCATTTAGCAGTTTCATTAAATAATAACTACACTGTTAGAAACAGGTTAGTATCAAAATTTATTTAAAAAAAAGTAAATTAATAAAAATCATCTAATTACGTATAATGTTCAGGTCAATATTTATCACTACAGTCCAAACCAATCTTCATGATGATTTTATTAATTACTTAAAAGCAATTTCAAAACAAAAATCAATGATACGATTATTTGAAAAATGCCCAAATAGTGGGCATAATAGGTCAATAATTTGTCATGAGAATACCACCTATAACTATGCAGATATTTTTGCTGTAAGTACCTATTTGTTTTATTATTTAAAAACTGTTTCATTATTTATTTCTAAAATGCATTAACATATAACAAAACAAAAATTGAATAATATTTTTTTTTATTTTAACCTAATGTTAGATGATATTTTATTTATGTAGGACAGTGTATTTTGTTTGATATTGCCTGGTCCTCGGCTTATGGATATTGCTTTAATTGATGCACTGGCTGCAGGATGTATACCAGTAGTAGCTATTAATCATGTGATATTACCATTTTTTGAAGTTATAGATTGGAAAAGGTTTATTCTATTTGTACTTAATATTGTCTATAAAATTGTACGCTATAATATTTTTTTAAAGGGCTGTAATTTTATGGAGTGAAACAGAACTTCATGCTTTACTAGATGTCATTTCTGGTATTCCTTTGGATAGACGAAAAGAAATGTCAGCTCAAGGTCGTTGGCTTTACCAGACATATTTAGCATCCCCACAAATAATTACAATGACTACTCTAAAAATATTGAGCCAAAGACTGCATCCACATAGTTCTTATTTTTATGAAGATTGGAATTTAAGACCAGATTCTGTAAGTTGAAATTAAGAATTTATAACTATTAGTAAATGCTCATGTTATTTTTTGTTTTTTTCAGAAGTCTGCCAGAAATCCATTATTTTTACCACATATGTCAGACTCTTCTGGATTCACTGCCATTATATTATCATATGATCGAATAGACAGTTTGTTCAAATTAATAGATATGATTAGTAAAGCACCTAGTCTTCAAAAGATTATTGTTGTTTGGAACAATCAACATAAATCACCCCCACATTGTAAGAATTTCAAGAAAAATATTAAAACATTGATTTATAAAAATTGTATATAATTAAGTTTCAGTATGGCCGAAAACAGATGTATCACTGAAAGTTGTACAAACTGCAGCAAACAAACTATCTAATAGATTTTTTCCATACAAGGAAATTGAAACAGAGGCAATCTTATCTCTAGATGATGATATCCTTATGCTGACTTTAGATGAAATTGAGTTTGGATTTCAGGTAAATTCCAACTAGGATTTTAAATAAATAACTTCTCAGTTCGCAGTCGCAGTCGCTCTAGCCAAACCATACCTTTAATGTTTTTTTTTTCTAGGTTTGGAAAGAATTTCCTGATCACATTGTAGGTTTTCCTTCTAGAACTCATGTATGGAATAATAAAACTAATATGTGGAAATATGAATCGGAATGGAAAAATGAAATATCTATGGTATTAACTGGAGCAGCATTTTATCATAAAGTATAAACTTCTTTTTTTTATAAATAATAAAATATAACACTATTAATAATAATTTAACATAAAACAAATTTTGAATTTGAATATTAGTATTGGAATCACGCTTATACGTATATTATGCCAAGTGATATCAAACAATGGGTTGATGATCATATGAACTGTGAGGATATTGCAATGAATTTTTTAGTGTCTAACACTACAAATAAAGCTCCAATCAAAGTAATTAATAATTTTTTAAATCTACTTAAATTTATTATTCTCAAAATTATTAAACAATTATTTAAATGTTCATTAGGTAACTCCTAAAAAAAAATTCAAGTGCCCGCAATGTACAAACACTGAAATGTTATCAACTGATCAAGGACATATGGCTACAAGAACATTGTGTATTAATATGTTCGCTGCTATTTATGGAAGAATGCCCTTAAATGCTGTGGAATATAGAGTTGATCCTGTTCTGTATAAAGATGTTTTTCCCAAAAAATTAAAGAGGTATAATAATGTAGGAGAATTATGATCATGCTATGTTAACTATCAGACTTATGCTCAAACCCAGTGGCATACATAAGTTTTCCTTGTTCTCTTTCCTCAGTCTACATTTTAGCAACAAAATATTTGGAAGTTATAGACATTTGTACATCAAATTTTATTTTAATATAATATTATTTTTGTACATGAATTTCTAAAATAATTATAAAGTTAAGATAACTTATATTTTAAATAATATTAAAGATGATTATTTTGACACAAAGCATATAAATTCTCAATTAAAATATTTTATTTAATTTTTTATCTATCAAGTATTTAAAGCACTTAAAAAACTACAATTTTGTAAAAAAAAGAATAATAATATACTTTTTCTATTTTAATTTTTATCAAATTATAGACTTTTACTTGTAATTTTAATTTAATATTCTTAAATAGAATATTTTTTTCTTCTTAATTTGGCTGAGTATGTTCATTCCTAATCATATAAGTATATACCAGAAGTAGCAAACCTATGGCATGAGTGCCAAAGCTGGCACGTTGGCTGAATTTCATTAGTACCTTTCTTTTTTCTTTTTACAACTAAAATATATAAAAAAAGTTCATAAATTTTTTTTGTGCGTAAATAGTTTTGAAAACCTTAATTGCTAAATTTTGGCAGCATACCTGAAAAAAGTTTGCCATCCCTGATATATATATATATATTTATTTATTTATATACATGTTTAGAAGAAAATCAGCGCTTTTTTGTTGATGTGACTCGGCATCATTCTCACCACGTAAAAATTTTTTGATCAGATGACATAAAATGGCGACATGATTAAAATATTTTAATTCATACCAAAAAATTATTTACATATATCATTGAAAAAATTGAAAATATACTGTGTCTAATCATTAATAAAATTAATTAATCAATTCGATGGATTATTTTAATTACTATGTATTGGAAACAAGAAAAAAAAAATAATAAATACAAACAGTGTTTTGTTTTTTTTATTGGAAAGTTATTTTTCTAAGACAAATGAAATTAATAAAAAGTTAAAATTAAACTAAAGTTTAAAAATAATTAAAAAATAATAATTAAAAAAAAAAATTATGACTATTTTTGATGGAAGTTTTTAAAATAGAAATTATAATATTGTATTTTCTCAAATCGATTAGATATTTTACTGTCTAAAAATTTATATATTGAAGTGTTGATGAAAAATTTGTTATTCAGTTGTAATGCTGACCAAGTTGTAACACAATAAAAATAAGGTGTGAATGATCTCAATTTCCATCATTTGCTGTAGTTTACATATGTTCTCAACACCAATTGGGGTTATTCACATTTTATTTGTCAATGTATTAAAACTCCATCAGCATTATTTTTGTTTGAATAACAATTTGACATTTATGATATCTACTAGTATTATTTTGTACATACTCATTAGTCGCACTTTGATATTTAAATTTTTATCAAAAATATGTTATCAATTGGCGTCATCAGCATATGTGAACTATGCCAAATGGTATCATCAGTAATAAACATTTCAAGAGAGTATAAACATTTCATGTATATCAATGTATTGCTCTGTTACTCTTAGCTAAAAATGTTTATATCTATTATACAATATATTCAATTATAAAAATTGAAACTCGACATAAAAAAATAAATAAAAATTTTTTTAGAATTGCATAAAATAGAAAAAAATGATGTTATAGGTATTTTTAATTATGTAGAAATATTTTATATAAAAAAGAATATTGTCCTGATAGATTAAATTAATATATATAACAATAAAACTTCTTAACATTATTTGATACTTATTTGTAATATACCCTCCTTCCATATATCATTTTTTTTTTTAATTTAATAGTGCTTTTAATGCTGATAGTGAATATTTAATTAAAAATTATCCTCGTGCTTAGTTTGGAATTTATACTAATATTGATTAGGCGCACAGTACACATTATTATGGTTATTGCCAACGTGGCTTAGTGCTCTTGTGTTTCATTATCTTTTTTTTTTTTTCATATGTCATAGAAATTAATCTCAGTAGGTATTAGGATTTAGAAAAAATGAATTTTTAAACATAGTGTATCTATTGCCAAACAACCATGTCCGATTTCCCATTCTGATATTTTAGTGTTGATCTCTTATGTACATTAAATGTTATTATTGTTTTATTAAATATTTTCAATTGATTAAAATTAGATATTATTTATGAGTTTATGATTAATTTAATTTATTAGAATTATATAATATATTGTTGTTTTAATTGCATTTTGAGATCCTTAGAATTTGTAAACTATGTTACCACTAAGTTTTATACCATAATTTTAATTATGTTCTCAGTTTATAATAGAAAAATTTGGATGGTTTCCTCTTTGGTTTTGTTATCTAAATAATACATTCATTTTTTTTAATTTTTAGGTGTATACATTGTAAATATTTTTCACCATACTATTTATTGTATACCTACATACCTACTCTGAAATTTCCTCAGACATCACTAGATTGTTTTCCTATTTCATTTATAATATATATTATTGTATTTAAAAATATATGTTCAGCATTGTCCATGAATTACATTATTTTTAATATACAACTCTAATTATTCTGTAAATTTTATTTTAATGTAGCAAAAATAATAATAAATGTAAATGCCATTCCATGTAAACTATTATAGATTTAAGAAAGTGTAATTATAAATATTAAGATTATTTATAAATAGTCATATATTACTGTTTTAAATGTGTTTTATTTATGTATAATAGTAATTATATTGTTGAATTGTTATGAATTTGTTAAGACTAATAATTGGCCATATAAAATGTTTTCATGTATATTATATGTATTAAAAACTGTAAATTATTAATTATATTAATTTATTAATTATTGAATTATATTAATAATAACACATTTAATGCAACCACTTTTTCAACAACATTTTTGAAATCAAATTTTTCAATTATTCTGTTTAATAAATTAAAAATTATACACAGATGGTAATTTTTCAAATACCTTAGGAATGTCTAAAGTGAACTAAAATCATAAAAACAATTTTTCATTTGGTTTCAACCAAATCCTTATTTTACTTATCAAACAGGTCTCTCTAAGAATCATTTTATAAGTGTGATGATTTATCATTTAAGAGAAATTTATTTATTTAATTTTATAATGTGCTAAATAAAATAGTCAAGTACTATCAATGCTTTATAATTTTATTGTAATGCCTTGGAAAGTTTTCCAAACTTTTCACAATGTGGCTTGTTTTCAAAAAAATTAAAACCGGTGACCCACTCATTAGTACTTAACCTATTAGGAGAAATTTCATTGCCATCCTTGTTGTCTTGCGTTGAAAAATGTATACTTCTTTTCAACACCACCACTACCTATGTGCCTGTGCGTGTTCGAAACAGTCTTCATTTCTTTACATTCATAGATTGCCAATATGTATTAAACATTAAATACTATCAACACGTGTGTGTATGTGTTTTAACCCGTCGCTAAAATCCTTTTTTTCCTTGTTGTGGTTTTTGTTTGCTATTAAAGTTTCTTATCCGAAAATAAAAAAGAAACATAGTGAGCTTTTTTTTTCTTTCAACTTTGTTTTTGTGTGCTTTACCAGCTATTCAGTTTCCGAACAACAGAGTGTCGGCGGAATTGGAGGTTAGACCACCATCAGAAAGATATTGCACCATATTATGCACTCAAATCCCAAAATATGCAAGAAAGTTTAATGATTGAATAAAAATATTTGGATTCCCAGATCCCCGGAGAACGTTTGAACTGTTTTTAGTCATCCTAAATATTAAAATGCAGAAAAAACAAAATCTGTCACTGACAGTTGCTGATGAATTTGTAACTCAATTAGTGTAGCTATTCCAAAAAATGTAATTATTCAATAAACAGCGTTTATTATTTTATATAACCTCTTTTCATTATTAAAAGATGTTTGATTTTTTTTCATAGTTAGTTCATGGGACATCAAGTCTTACCGGTACACGACGCGCGCCAAACCTTAAAATGTGCTACTGCATGTAACTTTTACTTCAAATGTATTTGTTTAGCGAATAACCAATTTCTATTCTGCACAAAGAATATTCTATTTACTAAAAAACTATCGTCTTACTGTACATCCCTACACAATCATTACAAAAAGCTAAATATTTTTTTGCATTTTCATGTGCAAAAACCCCAGTGAGGACTTCGAAAAAGGTAACCTACTGAAGTGGATACGCACCACTAATAAATTATGGATAAAGGCTAAACTCGGTTGAAATTTGTTTTCTGAAGCAGAACAAACTCTGTAGCCTTGCAGGTACTTGGAAAGTTGGAAGTAGGATTTTTATTCAGCCCGTGAGTGCGACTCCGTGGTATACCAAAATTAAGAATCTATTGGCTATTATTATAATTTATAATGTCACGCGTGCGTACGATACAAGAGATGGTGTTTTCGAGCTGGTCGAATCGGCAACACTGTTACTAAGGATTGCGGTCGTGCCGCTGCCGCTGATGCCGCCATAGACTAATAACTAATAAGTCTCCGGCCGAACAATCACTGTGGGGTGGGAGCAATGGGGGAGGACATATATCACCCCGCGACCGTCATCCGCCTGCACCATAACGGGCAGGCGAGCGAGGAGTTTCAAAAATCGAATTGTTTATAAGTACCGATTATCGCCGCCGTCGCCACTGTAGCCCGCAGCCCCCCGTCATTGTGCAACAGCAGCGCCGCCGCTGAGCTTTTTGGGTTGAGCGACAACAAAACGCGAAAATAACAAAACTATATCAACGTCGTTACTTCCACTTGGTTCTCTCGCTATTGATACTGTATATTGGCTTATGTGCTCCTCCTTGGACCGTTGAAATGAAGCTGAAAACTATATCGGAAACCGTAAACAAGGACGAACTATTTAAAAAGGTAAAGGGACGGATGAAAAACGCTTTTTTTGTGTTAGCGCGTATATGTCAAAGTACAACTTACCCCTGTTTCATACCCCAAAATGGTACTCTTTCATTCCGTAACAGGGAAGCTCCTATTGTCAAATGGATTTATAGTATACACGTCATAACAAGATGGTGTTAATAACAGCGACCGGTTATAATAGTGCTTTGAGAGCAAACTCATTCTTTGGTGATAATGGGATGCAATGAATCTGACACCTGGGGAAGAGGATGTTATGTCATGACTAAGATATATGATTTTTTCAGTATTATTTGTTGAAACAAAAACTGTTAAATCCATTCATATTTCTCGATAGGCCCTCATTCTTAAATGAAAGATGATGATAGTGTGAATATGTAATTTTAATGTTGTGATGATTGTAAAAATAGCCAATACTTGGGGGACCTCACAAAAATTTCAATTTAGTTGTATAAAATAATTAATGGGCAAATTTTTCACTTCAAAAACCATTATCTTAAAAAATGGTTATTGTATAGTTTGGAGATTGTAGTGTACCTACCTCAATTTTGGTTGACGGTATTTATTTCTATTTTATGTAGTACATTTTTATATTTACTTTCTAAAATGTGTTATTAATTATTTTATTTTTTGACTTAAGGTCTGGAATCTCTCTGCAGATCACTGTATGGATGTTGTTTTAATGATGTTCTCTCATGCAGAAGGTACAACATTACTTGGCACACACAAACTTGAACAATTTATTGTCACTACTGAACTTTGCCACTTCACTTCAATGATGTGTAATCCCCCAGCACTGTACCGTCCTGTTTTAGATTGCACTGTGGCAAATGATTTTGTGTCAACTGAATTTGAACGATATATTGATCTGGTTGAAGATAATGTAAGTATATGAGTAAATGTATGGTAGATTTCATGTTGATTATTTGAAATTTTACTATAAATTAGGAACAAATATATTTTACTGAGTTCCCAATTTTTTTAAGGGAGGAAACCTAAATAATATTATCAATGTTTTAAAAGTGTTAAGGCTAAGAACATTGCAGAATCCATTAGTTTTTGAGTTGTTGAAAATGTAGTATTTACAAATATTATGTTAAATACATACTACAGAAGTCACTTAATACTTCAAATAATTCCATAAATCAAACTAAATGCTTAATCCTCTGAGAAAACCTCTATAATTAGAAGACAATTATTCCAGTCCCCTTGATAATTCAAAATGTCTGTTGGTTGGACACTACAATTCAATTTTTTTTTTCTAGAATCTATAATTTGAATTTTCTTAAACGCGATTATGTATATGTTCATATTTATAAAGATTATGTACAATCTATTTGATGTACTCACAATGAGACTAATAACGAAGGCGATTAAATATTATCATAGCTTATAAATATTATCGAACCTTACCTATCTAATCTAGTTCTAATCATTGAAAGAAGCAAAATGTTATGTCAAGATTTTGTCAATTTTTTAAGCAATCTGAAATGGGTGAAGTAACACAATACCATTTTCAATGGTATCAGTAAATTAGTAAACGCTATGGATCAAATGGTGGCCAAAAATTTATCACAAATGAAAATAACAGATTTTTTTAATATTTAACATAATAATATAATAAATATAGTCAAAATAAATGTAATACTTATAATTTTTCACCTCTTTAATTTTTTTCCCCTCGATTATTTGAACACTCTGTAAATCAAAAAACCTCTATATAATTGAATTGTTTGCTCAGTCCCCTGAATTTTAAATTATCGAGTAACTACTGTATTTTTAAAGTATTTGATATATTATTGTTGGTCTAATAATGTAGTCGGAGTTATATTCGACGATGAAGGGTTCAAATCTGATCAGGAAAAACAAAATTTTTTAAATTTTCTTTTTCTACCTGGAATTTTTTCTCAAAAATATCCCTTGGCTTGCTGTGCAACGTGGGGACATTTCGGCTTGATAATTGTTAATTGAATATTTTATATCATGTTTAATATATAAGCATAGTTTAGTTTACAAGGTGTTATGTCAACTCTGCTTCGCTCTGCAAATCAAAAATAACCCTCTGCTTTCTGTGCAACGTAGGGACATTTTGGTTTGATAATCAGTAATTGTACAAAAAAAATAGCTCACATAATTCAACCCTGTCATAAAAAAAACCACTTATGTAATTCAACATAGAAAGTGGTTTTCGCACACAATTCAAAACTGTCGACTTTATATAAATAGATAAACTTATACTTTCGTACAACCAATATTTCATTTTTTACTAATTGTTAATATTTTTATTTCCCACATTTTTGTACTACACTCTAAATTTGTACATCTTATGTACCAATGCAGCCACACGCGTGCGTGAATATAGTAATGCATTACCCACCAACTGTGTTGACTACCGCGGATCGCGCTAATGCTAAAATCGCAAACTTTAAACTACTGTAATTATTTTACCACTGGTTTTTGCGTATTGTTTTTGTATATGCGTAATAAGCATAAGTAGTATTGATTTGAAAAAAAGGGAGTGCCTGTTAAAATGCATTTATACAAAAAATGATATAAATACAGTAAAAATTGTCTAAAACTGTGATTAGATAGACCAAAAAATATTAAAATTTTTCATATATTTTTGTTTTGCCAGAGTTAAAATACCTATAGAATTCATTTCTGGGATCATTTAAATTTTTTTGTTTTAATAATAGATTATGTTAGATAGTTGTTTTAGAGTATTTATTTGCCAATTAAATATCTAAAAAATCTTATTTTTTTAATTCAAAATTCTGATATCTAATTTTAATAATTTTTTAAAATTAGGCTTATGAATTATCAAGCGCTCCAAATAGTGAAGTGCTTGTTATCATTGCCAATAATGAATGCCGCAAGTTTATATTTGCGTCTCCACGTTTACGTCCATACATTATGTCTAAAGAGTGCATTTCTCTCATTGAAGGATGTTTGGGCAAAGGCTCTTTTTCTGCTGGACAAGAGTCTGATATTGATAAATAGCAATTAATATCCTTTGCATCACTACAAGTAAGTGTTCTAGATCTAATCACACCAGTATTTATATTTTTACATTGTTTTATTATTAATAATGTTTTATTTTTATTACAGTTTTCAGTGTTGCTAAACGTCTCCTCGTGACATATGATAGTCTTCATGGAAAATCAGTCTAAAAGTACCTATCTTGATGCTTGTCTGTGCTATCTTTATAATAATTTTAATAATAATAATAATAATAATTATATTAATAATTTTAATAAAAATAATAATTTTGAAAGTAATAGCAACAGTAGTTTTAAAACAATATTTAATATTTTCTATAAATATTGCTTATAGTATTGGGTCTTTTTTAATAGCTGTAGAGTAAAAAGTTACCTGTTTTCCAAGACTTATTGTTTTATATTTTATATTTTATATTTATTTTACTTATCTTAATTTGGTTTTATATAATTTTTTAAAATTAAGTTTAATCCCAAAAAAGGCCAGAAAATAAATATGTAGATATAGATTTCTAAAATTTTTATTTTATTTAAGTATTTATTTGAAAGGCTGTAAACGTTTTATTAGATCTCATTATGTTATTATTTTTTAAAATCTATTTATATTACTGCAATTGGAAAAAAATACCTAAATGCTTAGCAATTATGAAGATTTATCAATAATTTAGCATTTGTATGTACACGAGTGAGACTGGGTAGTGATTTAATTAGAATTATGTATTGTTTCTTAATTATTATTATTTTTTTTTTTCATTTGTGTGATTACTAATAATCGAAATACCATTATGACCCACTTTAGATTGAGTTATTTTTACTACACTTTACAACTTTTTTTTTGTGTTTATGTTTTTTAAATTTTGTTTTGACTTCAATAAATTATAACTATTGTATACTTAAATTGTGTTACATTTATTTTGTAAATTCCCCTGTAATAATTTTCATTCAATTTTATTTAATTGAATCTTTTAAACAAAGAATATTTGTGTAAATGCCTCTTATTTTTATTAAACATCTTAATCTATTACAAAGAAGTATGGGTATCTAGAAAAATATTTAAACTGCACATTGTTTTTAAAGGTCATGTTATAAATTATGTGCTGCACTAAAATTTTTATCAATTTTCTACACTAATCATTGTGGATTATTTCTCTAAAATTTTTAACTCTAAAAGTGGATTATATTTATTAGGTATTTAAAGAAATATGATTACTAATTAGCATAAAATACACATTTTAATATCGGGGCCTGGAATCCTTATGATTTTATAGGTACTAATTTTGGTTCTTCAAACTATAAATTCTAGGTTCTAGTATTTAAAATATGAAATTAAGGTTGCTGCTTCTGTTAATTTCAGTTTCTATGGGTTTTATTTTATTTTTTTTAAATCTTAAAAATATGTATAATAAAATATTACTCCTCAATTACTCCCTAATATCCTTATAACAAATTTTATTGCGTAATTGGTATTTTTTGGTTATATTATCGTACTGTAACGGCTGCCAATAAATACTGATTCTGTTATTATACTGGAGCTGTCTTTAAATAATAGTGCAAACGCCTAGATAACTAATCAAATTAATGGAACAAGTAGAGGGATATTTTTAATTTGTGAAGAGAAGTGTGTCACCGGATGTTTGGTCGACTCCCCACACTCATTAACACATCCACTTTGCTTTGCAAATCCAAAATATCCCTTGTCTTATTGTGCAAAACCTCCTTAGATAGGTAACTAGTAAAATATAAAGCCTGCTGTGTATAACATCGAAAAAAAATATTTTCTGTTGTAATGGTAAACAAAAAAAAAAAATCATTTAATTCCTAAATAATGATATTGAATAAAATTTATTTGATATTTAGCATATCAACTCCAAAATTATTAGTTCTCTTTCAGATACAGTTCGATGAGAAATGATAGCTGCATCTTGTTGATAATAGTAAAATTATTAGTATAAAATATATTCATATTTTGGTTCCTTCTCATATTTTATCGAAATGTTTTATTTTAAGCTGTCAAAAAACATACCAGTGAACAATAAAGGACCCTGTGATATCCAATGCAGGTGCTATATATTAGTGCCTCAACCATCTCTGTGGGAATTTTTAATTTTGAAAGATATGTTTTACTTTCAGGGGAGCTAAGGAGGATGATTTTCTGTTACTCAATTTTCTTTGTTAGATAAAATTTATTTAAAAAAAAAATGTATACTAAAATTGAGTACTATAAAAAAATGATTTCAATGACCAAATTTACCTACCTCCATAACCAGTTTAATAATAAAAAAAAATATATATATATATATATATATATATGTATATAAATGACATAAGTTTTTAAAAAGTTTATGCTGGAGGGATGGAATTTTTGAATGTCAAAAAAGGACGGGAAACTAAAAAAAACGAGAAATTCATTATAATTTAAAATATATGTACTTAAGAATGGTTGAATTGGATCAAAATAAGTATACTTATTCTATGCTAAGATAAAAAGAACGTACCAAATAAAAATACAATTTTCAGGAGAGCCAAATTCATTTAAAAATTTTCACATGAAAATTAAAAGGATTTACAAGTATTTTATTATTTTGGCGGCTTACCAATAGCACTAATCGTGGCTTCGTGCCACAGTACCGACATTGCCACCATGACAAATAAGATGAATAACACATAATTTTATAATTTTATTCCGTGTTAAATAATACCAGAAATGGAAATATATATGTTAACCATGGGGCACAGATGAAGTTGGTGAAAACTGAAAACGTCAATGATTTTACCGGGTCGTTTGTAGTACCCGTAGGAAAAGAACGCCATCTATATTCATATTTTGAACTATTTATATAATGTGGAACTTAATATGTTATTTGTGGCGCTCTTTTCCTATGGGTACAATTCCCCCCCCCCCTGCTACGTTTCTCCCAAACCACGGACGAAGATAGTACTATCTTGGTCCGTGTCCCAAACCAAGGTTTGTATATTATGCACGATGGAATATTATGTCCCAAACCATGGTTTGTATATTATGCACGATGGATATT
Organism: Stegophylla sp. TES_Ste_2020; assembly: GCA_025469315.1. NCBI lineage: Eukaryota > Metazoa > Arthropoda > Insecta > Hemiptera > Aphididae > Stegophylla > Stegophylla sp. TES_Ste_2020. The sequence continues at coordinate 20,489 of JAIPRM010000907.1, read as the reverse complement.
ATGTCCCAAACCAAAAGAGGCCCAGCTGATCGGGTTGGGTGCACTTTTCCGAAAATGGCGACCGTCGTAATCACATTTCGAATTTTTGCTACAATGTTGCCAATCCACAATTTTCAAAAATGGTGTGATAAATAATTTATTCTTGTTCATAGTCTAACACTGTTTGGTTTTATGATAAAAGTTATATAATTATGATAATTAACGAGCGCTTCCCCGCAGTAAGGCATTTGGCAGGATTATCATGAAATAACCTTATTATATAGTTTATCTGTGATATGGACATTCCTAATGAGGACAGGACCTGGTAGTTAAAGTAACATGTTTTCATGGCGTAGGTCAATTCACCGGGTGTTTGGTCGACGCCCCGCTTCGCTCCGCAAATCAAAAATATTCTCGGCTTGTTGTGCAACGTGGGGACATTTCGGCTTGATAATCGCCCCCTAAGGTGATTATAACCCCCCGTAATAATTTGGGAGGTAATAATCGCCTGTAGCACCGGCTCCGGTCGTCCGTGCAGCATTAAAGCAGTGTGACGCGCGTGCCTTTAAGTCAAATGTCAATAATGCGGCAAAATATTATTACCATAACCTAAAACATTGACTATAATTTTTATCATTTTAAACAAAATTTATAATTTTTATCATTTATATCGCAATGAACATTTTGATGGCAGCAGTTGTCAGTAATTTTTCGACTGTTGGTTATTATCATTTTCTAGATTCTTATTATTTTCGGAAAAGTGCCATGTCCCCATAGACCTTATACTAATAGACGGGACAAACATCAATTCAACGTGTCCATGACCAGACAGGGCGTCCCACAAAGCACCGAAGCACAGCGCACATGCGCACTAGTAACGCACGATATTAATCTATATCAATAATATTGTATTATGAACGCAATGCGGTAAAAATTACAATAATTGATGTTATCTTTCATCTATATTGACATCATAATGGCATAATAATTGCATTATTCCAATACAATAAATAAGGTAATAAACCATACATTTATTTCTATAAATCGGCATCACTGACACACTATATCTCTTGGATGTACCACTCCATCACGCTATCAAGGCATGTTCCGTCTATTAGTATGAGGTCTATGTATGTCCCCCAGCTGATCCCTATCAGTTCACCCGCCTATCAGTTCGTTTCTAGTCCATACTATCTTAGTTCATGGTTAATACCATATATCTTTCTGTTGTAAATTATATACCACATTCCACGATACTAATGTAACTATCTTCATGGTATTGGATTATGTACAATTTACTAATATGAAGTTAGTAACACGAATCTTATTTCAAATAATATTCATATTTACGGTATGACTTCTTATGTTGATCTGTTCTGTAGTCTGTCGTTGTCTGGTTTAGTAAATATTTGTGTTACATGTACACTTCAGCTCTCTAATTCTATTATTTGTTTTTTAATTGTTTAATTCTTTTGAATATTTGACTTCATATAATAATGGACAGGAAAACATTTAAAGATAACAATCAAACATTTTTTATTTTATGAAATATGAGACCTAAATACACATTTCGTTGATTTTTACAAAACTGGTAAGTATCTACCTACTTATTGAAAAGTTTACAATTGCATCAGTATGAATTTCAGACTACCATTAAATTAATTTGCAGGTATAAATACAACGATAATGGCTTTTTGGTATTTTGATAAAGATGAACTGCATCGTACTGCTTCAGCTCAGGATGGTATATCACATGAGATTGAATCTCGTTACCGTCAAGAAGGAGCAAGGTTTATCATAGACGCAGGAACTAAAATGGATTTAGGTTACAATACGATGGCTACTGGTGTTGTTTATTTCCATCGATTTTATATGTATCATTCATTTGGATCTTTCCCTAGATATGTAAGTTTGATTATATCCATTGAGAAATATTTTAAATGCCTAGTTGGTACTTATAATATTAAAGTTCCTTGCTGAATACAAAAATTATTTAAATAAAATAAAAGTAAAGAACTGTAGCCTGGTTATATATATATATATATATTATATATAAACACTAAAAGGTAAGAAACAAGTTACTTACTGTTTCATATCATTGACTTATTGAGCAAAACAAGTCATTTGATGTGTAAAATATTCTTATTTATTTAGTTCTATTGAAATCCCCTGTCTCTTTTACATTAACAACTTTATAATTCAATTCAAATGCTTTAGTTGTATATTTTCAAATACAGATTTTTTTTTTTTTTAAACTAAACTATAACCAGACTATAGGAAATCACTATTATAGCCTTTTTAGATCAGTCTTTTATAATTAAAATCTTCCTTCAGTTTGATATAATAACATTATAATTTAATTTTTTCATTCTTGTATATCAAACTAAAATGCTTGCTTTTTATAGTTGATAACCCATGCATGACTGCAGTATTTAAATTGAATTATACTGTTATTGATGTAGAAGTGACTGAGGATTTCAATAGATTTAAATAAATAGGAATATCTTACATATCAAATAATTTGTTTTACTCAATAAAAATATGATATCATACAGCGCCTATCTTGTTTCTTACCTTTTAGTGTTTTTTCTGTTCTCGGCTTACAGTTTTTCAAACTTTTATTCCATATTAGGTCAAAGTTTTAAGCAAAAATATAATTTTTAATATCAAATATCAATTATTGGTTTTACATCTGTAGCATGTATCATATTATATAGATTTGAGTATAACTTTTATCATTTTGTTTTAAAAATGTTTTAAATATATATATATTTTTATTAAGCTTACAGCATGCTGTTGTCTATTCCTTGCGGGTAAAGTAGAAGAAACACCAAAAAAATGTAAAGACATTATAAAGATAGCTAAATCTCTGTTACCTGAGGATAAATATGAAACCCTTGGATTAGACCCAAAGGTGATTTAGACAATCTTAAGTGATTTTTTACTTAATTGAGTGGTATATTACTATTACTTGGTAGTTTGTTAAAATACTAAAATACTTTAGGAAGAAGTGATGGTATTGGAACGTATTTTATTGCAAACTATTAAATTTGATTTGCAAGTTGATCATCCATATCAGTTTTTATTGAAGTATGCTAAATGTTTGAAAGGTACGTTCTGATTATATTTATTACTATAAGAAGCTAATAATTATGAATTTTTATTTTACAGGCGATAAGGCTAAACTAACTAAAATGGTTCAGATGGCTTGGACATTTGTGAATGATAGGTAAAAGTAATATCAACATTTGGGTTGGACTATACATTTTATTTGTTTTTAAATTAAGATTTTTTATTTTTGAAATAATTTCAAAAATAAAATTTTGCTTTCTAATTGTATTTGAAAATAAATAGTTTGCAGACCAACTCTGATTAATTTTGTTCAAAATAAATACTGCCATAATGTTAATATTGTTTATTAATATTTCAGTTTATGTACAACTCTTTGTCTTCAGTGGGAACCAGAAATTATAGCTGTTTCATTAATACATTTAGCATGCAAATTAAGTAAATTTGAGCTCAATGACTGGCAGGGTCGTATGCCAAATCATTTACGTTGGTGGGATATGTTTGTTCAAGGAATGAATATGGATTTGCTTGAAGGTTGTATTTATTTTAACTAACAAAGATTTAATGTGTGTGTGTGTGTGTGTATTATGATACCCATGGCTAAATAGTTAGGTATGATAGCAACTCTGTGATAGGCATGTTATGAAATCAGTAGGCTAATAAACTTATCATTTATCTTTTGTGCCACATATTATCAGAATGATTTTCTTGTGAAAATCCTTGCTGGCTGACATATTTATATTATCATGGAATAAATTTAAATTTGTTAATTTTTCCATGATTGCGCTATTAGTACAAATTTTGGTAAAGTTGCTGTCATGCTTATATATTTAGCCATGATTATACCTAATTGGTAAAATTACCAAAATTTGCTTAGGCCCTCCGCACATGGAGATACCTAAATAAAACCGATTAGTAATTCTAGTTACTGATGTTTTGCATTGCTGGCAATTTAATCAAGTGGAGTTCCGCACACGACGCTACCTGTTAGTAACTTGTCTACAACGCATTGTAAACTAGTTGATAGCGACGCGACTTCCCAGTATCCTAGCTATTTGAGTTTCTAGTTTCCTATTTTATAGTGTCACATTCCATTGGATGGAATCTGTTTAATTAATTTAATTAAAAAAATTAATTTAATAATTTAATTGTAGATTATAATATAATATATTATAATTTATTACATATTATATATAATATAGTCATAATGAATGAACAAATTTTAAATATTAAACTTGTGGGAGAAGTGGAAAAACATCCAGAATTGTTTAACTATCAGCTAAATTCATATAACTATCCTTAGACATACGGTAAAAAGCAATAAATTTAGAGTCTGTTGTAGCTCCTTTGTTGCTACAAATAATCTGCAATGAATGTTATTTTCAAGATACGGATGTACCCAATATCTCCTTTTTCTTTTCTTTTCCTTATTTCTAAGGTAATGGTACATTACTATAATTTCTTCATCACTGGAATCCGTACTTGACATGGTTGTTTAACAAATTTGTTTGACGTGTATACCACAACTGGCACAACTATAGTAAAACTAACATTATAACAATACACTACAGTACTTAACTAAGCTTTGTACGTGTACAGTATAGTACCTACGCGCTCATTTCGTTGTGCAAATTTATGATTTTGGTCTCTAATGAGTAGCTTCGTGTGCGGAGCCGCGTCTGTAATCAGTTTGTGATTTTATAGTGATTCAAATCACTTACTAGTTTAGTTTCTTTTTAGTAGCTTCGTGTGTGGAGGCCCTTAGTCTAATATGATATCTACTGAGAAAGATACACCTAAATATTAAAGATATATCTTTCATTGTGAATGTATTTACACTATAATCATAATTTTTGATATTTTTTTTACCTATTAGTACTGAAAAACTAATTATGAATTAGTATTATACATATTTATCTATTTATGAATACAAAATATGTGCAGTCATGAGGTGATTAGTAAGCGTTATTCCTACTGTACTGTGATTTTTTTTGCAAGTAATTAGTTTACTTATTAGAACTATTTCACCTACATGGTCAAGCTATGTTTTGTGGCCTAATGGTAGTGGAACCGGCTCATCACGTGACAGTACTGGGGTTCAACTCCAGCCTGGCACTCTGATTTTTTGCATTTTTTTTTTCTTATATTAATAACTTCCTTTGTTCAGAATCGTTTTATTGAAGAAATGATTTATCGTTTCTTTAAAATTCATTATACCCGTCAAGAGAATCCCACTCAACGTACCCTGACGAGCAAAGTACACACTTTTTTAAAATGGCAATACACATACTTAATTAGCTTTGTTATAAAATAGAAAATGATCCAATTAAGAAAAAGTCTAGGATCAATAAAATCTTTTGGACCAGTACTTTGGAAGTTATTAATATTTTTGTACCTAGATTGGTGGTGAAGCTTGAATATGACATTTCCCTTGTTCATAATAACAGAATCTAACTGTACAGTATCAAAAAAAACTTGATTGTTTATAAATTATATATTATAATTTTCTGTAATTTATTATTTTTATAAATTATTGTTCATTGGCACATTTTTATAACAACATATGTTTATTATAATGTATACAGGATTTACTCTATTGACATCATAATAATAATAAAAATAAAAATGAGCTGTTTACATTGTAACTGATAAAATATAATATAGAGGGTGATTTTTTTAGAGTGCTCACCTTCATTTTTTGTCGTAAAAATGAAAAAATTGGGATTTTTTTTTTTAATAGTCACTATAAAAGCCATGTTTTCCATAACTTATTTTTTCCATGTCACCTTAAGCATGTCCTGTGGAGAAACAACTTTTGTTCTTCAAAAAACAATCCCCTATTTTAACTGCTGAATTTTATTCGGATTATTTTTCTGTGAATTTTGATGTATTAATATCAAAATTTGAATGAGTAGTTTTAAAAATATTCAAATATAAATATTTAGGAAAATAGTTTATTGGACATATATATTTTGTTAATTATGTACCTATGTTGAACATAATTATTATGAATACATAATTAACCTTCAATCAGAAGTAATTAAATAAATCATACTATGTACTTGATTATATTTTACAATAGTAAATATAGGTAAATGAGATAAGAGGACCTAACTAATTAATTAACAAACTACATATGTATCTAATAAACCAAATATTATTTGTCCAAAAGACTATTTTCCTTAATACTGTCAAGTTGCGAGAACTTGAACCTCCATAACTCAATTTTTTTTATTCCCCTAGAAGTTACAATAACACTCAATGTATTATTCGTCTTGTAAACTTGAATATAAAATTGTGATAAATAGCTTAGTCAAAGTATATTATTATACGTCCTGTTACATTTGGGTATTGTGATTTGGGGGTATTTCATAAATACCAATGATTCCATAACTGATATATAAACATACATACTTCCATGAACCAAGTTAATTATATTTATGGAAGTAACTGCCAAAGACAATAACTATTATCTAATTATTTGTCTATATTACTCTACGTCGAGCTATGATATGAACACTAACTTTGTGTGAAAATTTTTACCCATATCGGCTGTATATTTAGTGACTTTGGGAGAAAAAATGTTTTATGAACATATTATGAGATTTAAGGATTTTTTATCAGTAAGTCTATGGATATTTTCAATTTTTAATCAAATTTTAAAATTATATGTCATTACATAACTCGAAGTTTTAATTTAATTTTGATAAATTCAAATTAGGTATCTAATATATCTCGGAAGTGAATTTTTATCCCCCTTTAACTTTGAGTTATTGCAACTTGGCTGTATTTACATTTGAATATTTCAAAATTTTTTTGTTCAAATTTTGATTTTAATTTATCAAAATTCACAGAAAAGTAACCCAAATAAAATTCCGCAGTTAAAATAGGAGGTTTCCATTTGAAAAATAAAAGCTTGTATCTCCATAAGATATCCTTAGGTGACACGGAAAAATGAGTTCTGGAAAACATTAGTTTTTTATAGTGACTTGAACATTGCAAAAATATCCCAATTTTTGCAATTTTACAGCAAAAAGAGGGCGTGAGTATGTTTAAAAATCACCCTGTTTTAATAAATATTTAATTAAACATAAATGATTAAAATAACATATAATTCAACGTTAGTCAGGTACTTAATAATAATACAATAATTCTTGAATAATTTATCATTTTTCTTTACAGATATTTGTCATCAAGTTCTTGATCTTTACTCATCTCCAGACAAAAATGCACCTCCATCTCCACCATCCCAAGATAATTTTGTAATTCCCAAAAAAATTATACCACCTCAGTCAATTTATCAGAAATTATTATTACAAAAAATGGCTGCTAAATACAGTGAGTTAAAATGTATATTTTAATTACTTTATTATAAAGAAACTTAGAATAGAGTATTTTGAACTTAGTCAAAGTATTATTTTTGTGATTATTTTTTTTTGTAGTGTTTTCACCTGAACAAGCAATGCAAGCTGCTTTAACAAAAAATGCAAAATTGTTAAATACACCAATTGCTTCACCGGCCAAGCAATTACCCATACCACCAGGAATTAGACCATCAAATTCTACTGTACTAGCTAAACCACATAATTCGCAAAAACCATTTTTGCCTCCACCTCCCACACCCCCAAAAATTCTTCTACAGCCACCCCCCCTTAAACGACCTCCACTTCCATCAACTAGACCACCATTACCAGCCATGCCGCCACCCCCACCTCCTCCAAATATTCCACCACCACCGCCAAGTCAAATGATAATGCCACCAAGTGTCACTCAATTACCTCCTCCACCCATGCAACCACCACCACCAATACCACCTTCTGGTTTTCCCATGTACCCTTATCCTCCACTTAGAAATTCAGCTCAACCATTTACAAATTCTATGTTTTCTCAACCACCGAATCTGATACCTCCTCCAGTGTCTGGGCAATATAGGTCCCATGAAGGAATGGCTTCTATGGGTGTTCAATTCATAAGTGAATCTGTTCCTCCTAGGCCGCCTTATGGTGAAAATTATAGTCAAAGAGAAACTATGTCGCAACAACAATCGCAACCACCTAAGCCGTTTAGTGATTTTGAATTACAAGAGGCATATGAAGAGAACAGAAAAAAATATAATGAAAGTCGTGTATTTAATCGAGATGGTGCTTTTGTCGGAGGAAGCTATGGTAATGGATCTCAGCATTTTGGAGATGGCAGTCATTATAGCGAAAGTGGACATTATATTGATAGTGGCAATCAACATTATTCAGACCCAGCATATCAACAGTTCAGAGGAAATCAGCAAAATAAGCGAGTTTTTAATAACAGAAATAACCGACCTCCACCTCTTCCTCCACAATATCAAAGCAGACAAATTAGGAATCATCCATATCAGAGACGATAGTTTTGCTATTTTATAATATGTATATACAGTTAAAAAGTAATTTAGCATTTTACATAGACAAATATTTTTAAGATTTCAGATGTATTCTGTATCAAAAATGCTTTGACCATTGGAATTTAGATATATTATGTATAATATATCCATTTACTTTGATTTTTCTCATTATTATAGAGTGCTTATATTTTATCTGATGACTAAAATATGAGTGACAAATTTGATGGTTATGCATTTTGTAAATAGGTTAAATTTACCTGAATTTTTAATACAGTGATTACTGATGTTTTTAAAATGTTTATATTCTTGTGTAATGAAATAAGTGTTTAATTGTTACTTATGAGTTAACTTAACTTCCTGTAACATTATTCTCAAATGATATAAAGAACTTAACATTAATCAAAGTTTCAGAGATTTAACCAACAATATTTTTTTTAACCAATTATTTGTTGGTAGTTGAGTGTAATGTTTTGTAATACATATTGATTGTTGGTATATATCCAGTTGAAAATATATTACATTGATGTTGTTTGGTACTATTGGTGTGGTAAAATGGTTGTGGTGTATTTTCTTCCATATAGTTTTAATCCCTATGTTCTACTTCAATCAAAAACTAGAAAATCTGTACTGTATAGAAGTACAATTAATATAACTGCAAGAAAAAATTTTGTAACACGTTCATCTTTTCTAAGGAAAACGGTTATTAATTAGGTATACATATTTGATTTGTTAAAAATGGTTACAGAATACACAATACTGACTTATGAAAATGCCATTTCGATAATTGCATTATTTCTATTTTAGATTCTGAACGAAGAAATGAGTTTCCTCTGTACGAAGCTAGTGATTTTACAATGATATTTTTTAGATTCTGAACGTAGTGAAGAAGCTTATGATTTTACAATGATGTTTATTTATTTATTTTTTTTCTCTTTCTGTAAACACTTTTTCGTATAGAAATACTTGCCAAAAGTTTCGATCAGTATCTCTATAGAACCGGAATCACACCCAGATGGTACTTTAAAGAGGTCATTTTTCCAATTTCTCAATACTTTTTCCAAGCGCGGTGAAAATATGTCGAAAAATGGCAAAATACGCAATTACCGAAATTTCCGTAAAACCGAAAATTACTTTTTGACATAACTTCTAAAATAATGCAGCTAGAGACTTGAAATTTTCACCAACCACTAAAAATAGCTACGAAAATATGTCATACAAATTTCAAAAAGATTTGATCAATTTTGAGTTAAGTACGTCATTTTGAAAATTTCGAAAAAATATCTCATATTTTGTTAGTTTTTGTGCAATAAAATTTTTGATTTTTGATATTAAGACTTGAAAATTTAATATGATCTCACTGACATATGTGTCTAATTAATCTGAAAAAATCTCAAAAATCGTTTGTCAACTTTTTTTTTATACCCGTTTGAAATTTAGTTTCGACTGAATTCATTAGTTTTACTTAAAACTACATATAAGAAAATTGGCTTAACCGATTATTTTGAAATTTGGTGGCTAGATAGAAAATTTCATTGCGAATATTTTGGTGCAATAAAATTTCTTACGGATAAAGAATTAAACATTTTACAAGGACTGAAAAAAAGTGTAAGAAAGTACAGACAGATATTGCGAAATATTTATATATGTATTATAAGCAATTAATTACTGAAGGTTGATAATGTTTTATTGCATCTTTTGTATTTTTGGATGCTGTATACGATGGTGTGAATTAAAATCTACATGCAACAATAGTTTTCTATCTATTTTATTCTATTTTGAAAATTCAATATTTTCGGTTATTAATAACCGATAAACATTTAGGCGGCCTCAATCCATGCGCACCACCTTAATCGTATCCTGGGATTCTCAACATAATTATGTAAACTTTATATCACTATTATATAAACTATGCCGATAATTTTACAAAAGGATTCGTGTTTCATATTTATTAATAGTGACATACTATTCAGTGTTTATAAAGGTTAACATACAATATATATGTATAACACACTACGGTTTTAAATGTCCATGTACAGTGTACATGTTCGCATGTACAGTGTATAGTTCGCACGTTTTTACTTCGATGACACGCACTATCCGTTTTGTCTCGTTATCAGTATTCGAACAATACTGACCGTTTTTTTCTTTTTGTAGTTTTGTAATCATTCCAAGAAGGTTGATATTTTCCTTATTGCCATCATTTTTCGACGATGAATACGATGATGGTGTGAAATAATATCCACGTGCAACAATAGTTTTCTAACTATTTTATTTTATTTTGAAAATTCTATATTTTCGGTTATTATACTACATAGTACATACCTACTAATTCACCTACACAGTCAACTTATGTGTTGCGGCCTAGTGGTAATGGAACCGGCCTAGTGCGCGACAGCACCAGGCTCAATTCCAGCCCGGCACTCCGAATTTTTGCATTTTTTTTTTTCTTATGTTATTAACTTCCTTTGTTCAGAATCGTTTTACTAAAGAAATGATTTATCTTTTCTTTAAAATTTAATACGCCCGTCAAGAGAATACCACCCGTCGTGCGAGTACACCCATCGTGCGAAGTATGTCCGGCTTTTTTTTTTTTGTGAACACTTGTATGGAAATACTTGACCTAAAGTCCCGACCAGCAATTTTGTTGAAACTGAATATGTCTCAGGATGGTACTTTAGTGAGGTTATTTTCCAAATTTTTCAATTGTTTTCTCAAAATCTGGGAAACAAAATTTGTCAAAAAAAACTTAGACACCATATCTTTTTGAAAATTTAAACTTAGACAATAATGTGAAAAATATTTTTGCGGAAGAAAATTCTGAAAATATTATTTTTTTTTTTATTTTTTCTATAAACACTTTTGTAAGGAAATAGTTGTTCTAAAGTCTCAATCAGCAACTATATATCGTTAATGCGCGTGCGTGTTATAGTTGTGTTTTAATTGACTAAAGAAAAATACTTAAACTGGAAAGTTTTTAAATAGGTAATTAAAATACCAACATTTTTTTGCATTTTATTTTTTTTTTTGTGTATGTTTAGCTATTTTTTAGTGCATAAGTGTATATACTTATGCACTTATATATGTCTATTTAGTCATTTATTGTTGCAAAAACATCCTAAATCTATAGTTATTACTATTTATCTGTAATTTTTTGAATTTCTCAATTCTTCAATTTTTTGGAAAAACTACTTAAAATTTGACAAAAATGACTCGGAAACCGTAATTTGATCCAAACTTTATAAAAATTTAAATAGATAAACAATAATATGAGAAACGTTTTGGCTCAAGAAAATTTTGAAAATGTGGAAAAAAATGTTGGGCATTTTTCTAACACTTTTCTTCTCATTAAATTTTTTTCCCTTTATTTATTAGATAAAAAAAAATAAAGTGAAGTAAAGTAAAGTAAAGACAAGAAAGTCGGACATACTTTGCAACAAAGATATTCTTCACTCTTCGGGTCTGATACTCTTAGTGGGTGTGTTGGAAATAACAGCTATTATTGTTCTTTATATTATTAACTTTCTGAAAAATAATAATTAAATTAGTAAAAGTAAAATAAGAGTGAATAGTAATAATTTAACAGCTTGAACAGGCTTAGCCACAATAATTGTTTATATTATAATGTATAATTTATATGGGTACAATAATGTATTAGGTCATTAGGATCATTAGGATAATATCTTAGTTCATGGTGGTAGTTATAAATAGAATGGCCTTATCTGCGTCTAAATGATAAGAAAAAATGTAAACATTGCCCGTTTGGTATATGGCGGTTGACTTTAACCTTGGTACTTTATCTATGAATTTCATTGATATTATTCTTATCAACAATGATAACGAATTTTTAAATTTTACTTTTACTAGAATAAAATTATTGTCCAATTCTACTGATTGTTGTTAATTTTTGCTGCTCTTTAAATTTTGTAAATATGTCTGATAGTGAAATGACTAGTGGGGTATTTTTGGTTGCGGCCGTCGGTCAAATAGAAAAAGCACATTTTCCAAATTTTGATAATATGTACTGCAAGTACACATTTGTTTATGGATCTGATTGGGAAATTGTCTCGGTAAGCGTAATATTTTGGAATTATCGAGTTTGGAGATAACTTTTATTACTTTTCTGTTTTATGTGTAAACTTGTGTTATGTCTAATCTAACCTAACCTAACCTATGCATCAACAGGGTATCGAAGAAGGCATATCTCAAATCGCCCAAAAAAGTTATGATGAAAGACAACTGGTTGTGTGGAATTTTCCTTTAGACATTTCTTTTAAAAGTACCAATCCCCATGGATGTACGTTAAAATAGTATTAAAAAAAAAATGTTTACAATTGATTTTTTCATTGGCATTACTTTTTATTATGAATGCGTAATTTGCACTTACCGGCACTCAAAACCAATTAATTAATTCTTTCGAAATTAAATTCTGAGTATGAATAACACAATCACATATAGTATAGTTTAGAATTATAGTATCAGTTTTCAATTGTGTTTTTTCGTTATATCTGTGTGAAAATGTATATTGGTTAAAATGCACTTGTGGATAAAGTTATGAGTATGTAATCACTGTTCTTCAAACAAAATATTTCTTTGTGTATATTATACTTCTGCATATTAATTAACGCAATGTTGATTACATTAATTCTATGAATAATTATAATAACAATTATTTTTGTTATTTCAGGGCCACAATTAATTATCAGTGTTTATGGATTAGACACTTTTGGAAATGATGTTGTGAGAGGCTATGGGGTGTGTCATCTTCCAGTTATTAGCGGCCAGTCTTCGCAAATGTTGGTATTTTTTTATTAAAATACTATTTAAGGATTTATAGTTTAGATTGAAATTTGTATTATGTTGTTTATACTTGTTTGTCTCATCTATATTTATCAATATTCAATATTGTATTTTTTTTAACTTACGAGAAATATACTAATTCACAGGATGACTATGTTTGTTCCTGAATCCAGTTCTATGTTACAAAAAATGACTTCCTGGTTGACTGGTAAAAGACCAGAATACGTAGATGCACGATTATTGGCCAGAGGTGATGGCAGAGAAGGTATACAAGAAATAAAGACAAACATATGTAGAGAGATTTCCCGAATACATTTATAATGTTAAAGTGTTATTTTCACAGCTATTTTTCTACTTAAAAAAAAAATATTTTACTTTTTTTCTCATTTGGAATTGAAAAATTACTCTATTAAAAAATGAATAAATTTGTTTTTAGTAACACGAGTTAGGAGTCAAGGATGTGTTTGGGTTAACTTTAACATTATGCTTAAAGACTTTCATCATCATGGTTTTGAAAACGGTAATTGAATATTATATTTTTAGTATGCACTATTTTTGTATTTATATAAATGAAAAAAAAAATACTGCCAATATATTATAGACTATTTAATTTTTTACTGTATTTTAAAATTTAATTTATTCAGAAATTATTTTATTACAAACCAGAGTCATATATGCACATAATTGAATTACAATATGCGCACATTTACATCAATTTTATATACATCAATCAATAATAATATTGTAAATAGTGTTTGCTTAATGATTACATGAATTTTGTTTTTATTATTTCTAACAAAAATTGTATACATATTGTTTAAAAGTACAGATAATTAAAACATCTGTAGTAGTTCTACTAGTTAAAAATTAATAATTTATCTTAACAATCATACTTAATATTCAAAAAAACTGCTGTAAAATAAATAAATAATATTGACAAAATCACATTGTTCAGAACTTTTTTCCTTTTTATTTTTCCTTTGTATTTGTATTTATGTTTACGTAATTTAAAATTGAAGAATTCTTATACCTTTAGAATCTAAAGTTATTACACCTTATTACTATAATATTTTATGTTCGGTATTTTATAAATGCGGTTCAAATATAACTAGACTGATTGTAGTAAACAGTGCTTGAATTAAAAAAATTGTTTTTGGGAAAGTATAATAAAGGAACATTCAAAATATTTGTCTTTAACATATCTTACATTATTAAGTTATACAAATAAATGTGTTAAATAATGTATAATGTATACATATGTATTACTTTTGATGACATGTAAAATGCCCTAAAATACTGCTTTAAAATGTATTTATGTCAACTATATAATTGTGCATAATTATTATATAAAAAATACATTTGTAGTAACAAATGATCAATAAATAGTGTTTATAATTTTGTACAAGTAAAACTGAGATTTACTGTCTCTTTTGTTGATTAGAAAATAGTTAAAATAATAGTTTGGATGTGCAGACACTTATAATAGTATATTCACTGGATTTTACTCCTTTTTTTAATTCAAGCACTGGGTAGTCTGTGTGTACGGTTAGATCTAATTTAATGATCTATATTATTATAATTAGAGCTTGAATGTTTATTATTTTGCATATCTTTTAACATTGCCAGAATTATACTGGAATACAATACAAATCCGATTCATGTAGTCCAGATTCCAAATATGCTAAGTAATTTTGTATATATTTGTATATTTGACATTTTTGGATATATTTTGCTGATTTTTAGATTTAGTGGCATATTTATTAATTGAGTACTATAATATAATTTTTTTTCCCAAAATATTACCAATTTTCATCTATCATAGTTAATTGTATTTATATACTTGTTATATATTTTATAATATTAAATTAGGTAAAATTGTATTAGGGAAGTTACTTTGCAAATAAACAATTTTTAGTAATATAAAAATTGTAATGCATGATTATGTGTAAGTTATTGAAAAAACATGTAATACAATTTAATCATCACTAACTCTAAATACAAACAAGCAAAGATTAAATAAGTATTTAGTTAATTTTGAATCAGTATTTATTAACAAATAATATATATATATATATATATTTGTTGAAAAAAGATATATTTAATATATTTGAACGCATAATATTGCATATTTTGATATAAATATTGCATATATCAGTAAAATTTATGTCATGAACATCTGAGCTCTAATTATAATAATATTAAAAACAGTATATATTAAATGTACAATTAAATTATTAGCTTATTTTCAAGTAGGTACATAAATATTACATGTTAAACTAATTAAAAAAAGGAACAGCTAATTTGGTATATGGTGGAGAATTTGAAAAAAAAAATCTTATTAGCCACATAAGGAATAATTTGTACTTAGAAGTAACAAAGTACTTTCAGAACAATATGTGGTTGTCACAGAGTTTTAGTCTAAAGTTTAGTTACTTATAACAAAATGTACAAATTACTTATATACATAAAAAAAACTGACTTCTGTTTACTTAGATTAAAAAAATATATACAAACATTATTTTTTGGTAAACATTTAACACAGGCGACACATTTTGATTTTTTGTCGACTTATTGTCTCTCCTGTATCGTACAATAATACCAGTGTTGTTGACTTTGCAATGGTCAAGAGGATAAACGTCTTAGTTTAAAAGTTAATTTGACTGTTGAGTGAGTAGGGTGAGCAACTCGCCCTGATCCATATGAACGAGGGAATCCATGTCAATTCCCAATTCGGAGGATAGATTTGGTATGCTTACTCCGAAAGATTGCAGTAGCTCAAGAAAGTCTATTTGTTCACCTATAACACAAATGCACAGGGATTATATAAAATGATAGTTTGCAAACATGAGAAGGGCCTTGTGCAAAATGTATTCATAATATAATATTTAATGCCAATTCCATTATTGTGGGGGTTATTTTCAAACATTTTTGTTTTTCGTAAAATTATTAAAAATAATACACTATTAAAAGAAACCATTTATTTTAAAAGCGCTATTGAAAAAAATACAGTATTAAACATACAATGCAAACACTGGTGATAATTGAGAGGTCTATTATAGTTGTAGGTGCGTTGTAGTCTATATAAGTAGCTATGTGAATGAAAAAGATTGATAAACACTGTCCTTACTCTTAATCTAAATGTAAATGTTTCATAAACAAATTCATTTCTCAAAGTGCGTTAAATTAAAATTTTTTAAAAAGTGTAGCAAAATCAATAAAGTTTGTGTCCTAGTTGTAAAAAAAAGAGATAACAAAAATCGAGTTTGGTAAACTAAAAAGGGTAGATAGTTGTTGGTCAGAAAAACAAAAAAAAATTTTTTAGAACCCATTTATTTTGAACAAATTCATTGTAAAATATAATTTGGTTTTTTCCAATTTTGTCGTGGAACCTTGGTAAGTATTATACACATACACATGGATGGTTTTAAGGGTTCGACCTCTTCCGACATTTTTGAAAAATGTATATATAAGTTTTTACGTAGAAATAAGCTTTGCTATTGGTTTAACTGTTGTATTAAGACGATTAATTTTATACTTACTCACTTCACGTTTCTGTGTTTTTGTAGTGCGAATCAACTACTTATGAATTTATGAAAAGAAAAATATATGAATTTTTTTAAACACAACAATACGAATTGATATTTATAAAAATCGTATTTGCATTAAGAACAATATAGTCGTGTTACTGAAATGACGTTGATGTTGTTTTAAAAGTAAAACCTCGTCGAAATTTTTTTTGCGTCGGTATTAAAATTTTAAAGCGTTGTAGGTACTACCGCGTTTTATTTGTAATCTAAGTGAGGGCTAAACAACCGTTAAATCATCTACCACCTGTGCCCCCCCCCCGTGTGGCTGACGACTCTCATACCTGTAATGGGATTTTGGAGTTTTGGGCACGAACGGTTGCACTGCGGCCAAGTGCACCTCTCGATGTGCTGGTGTTTGCAGTGACTCTTGTGGTGGTGCCTGTGTTTTTTATGTGCCCTTTCGCTCTCGCCAATAGCTGCAGATTCAGTGATGAAAAAAAAAAAAGAAGTGATATCAGACTTGTGTTGCTATGGAAATCGCTTGGTGTATACTAACACATACCTCTGGGCCTCTGCTGGCCGTCCCGGCACCTCTTGTGTTTCTTCTTCAAAGCGTTCTCGACCGCCGTATGCTTGTCGACGACTTTTGTCAACCCGGTGCCCTTGCGGCGACTGCCGCTCTTGCCGTTGCTGTTGTAAATGTTGGCCCGACCCGACGACCAGGATTTGTTGCTGTTGATCTTCGAGAACCTTGTCTCGGTCTGCCAACAGTGCAACGCCGACGGCAACGACACCGAGTCGATTTTGATGTTTTTCCAATCTTTTCTCGTCAGCACCGTGTGTGACACGCACGACGGGGCGAACACCGACCTGCAACAATGACAATATGACAACAACATGTCAATCAGTGGCGTAACAAAAGATCGGAAAGGGCCCCAGGACAGTAACTAAATTAGGCCCCTAAATTCTAACTATAAAAAAATTCATATATTTTTTTTATTTCAATTTTTTACGGATCTATTTTTAAAATTTGCCAAGAGCTCTGAGGGCCCCTGAGCTCTAGGGGCCCCGGGGCACTGCCCTGCTTTGCCCGATGATAGCTACGCCACTGATGTCAATAATGGCAATTTTGTCGTTTTCAGTGGTGATCGATATCAGAAATATAGTCGCGCGAGAGCGAACAAAACGTGCGCGGACTATAATTCCGCTGCCCCCCCCCCTAACAAGCGCGTCACGCTGTGGGATACGCGGATTGCTGCGGTAAATTGCGCCCATTTCAAATTTGTCTTAGATTCTGAACAAAATGAAGAAGCTAGTGTTTTTACAATGATGTTTATTTATTTATTTATTTATTTTTTTTCTTTTCTGTGTACAACTTTTCGTATAGAAATACTTGTCCAAAAGATTCGATCAGTAACTTTTTGAAACCGGATTTGTCTCTAGATTGTACTTTAGAGAGGTTATTTTTTGAATTTCTCAATTTTTCAATTTTTTTTTTTAAAAAAAACTACTCAAAATTTGACAAAAACGACTCGGAAACCATCATTTTTTGATCCGAACTATATGAAAATTAAAACATAGATAGAAAATCATATAAGAAAGATTTTGGCGCAAGAAAATTTTGAAAATGTGAAAATTTTGGAAATTTTTCTAACATTTTTTTTTCTCATTTATTTTTTATATTATTAACTTTCCTCGTTCAGAATCGTTTTATTGAAGAAATGATTTATCGTTTTTTTAAAATTCAATATACCCGTCAAGAGAATCCCACCCGTCGTGCGAAGAATACCCATCGTGCGAAGCATGTCCGTCTTTTTTTTAAATTGCGTTCCGGGCACATTTGTACAAAATACATTTACCTTCCCGTGTTTCACCTCCCCCCAAATGGATATCGTATAGAAGACACCACTGTATTAAAATAGTGGTCCTCATCCCCTCTTCCATATGGAAAGTCTTGGTTAGACCCTTGTGGACGAACAAAACCCACGTTCAACATCATCGATGTAGACGTGAATGGAAATATTTTTTTCACACAATAATTATTCTTAGATATTAGATAAACCATTTACTAGCGGAAAATATTAAATTTCAAATGGAATTATTTTTTTAAAACTCGAGTTTACAATCTTAACTCACATATAACGTAAAACCTATAGTTTTCAAATTTTGTACAGAGATGGAGAACCTTTTCCAAAATTTTACCAACTCTAGTCGCGCGTATGATATAGGCCGATAGGCGCATACAAGTTTAAGCGGTAGCACTCACGTGACGTTCAGCAACGACTTGCGCAGTCTTTCACCCATCTTGTGGATGTAATCCCATTGCTGTTTGGTGACCGGTGTGCCGACATCGTTTTTCAATTGGAATTCATCGTACAACCATTGGAACACGAACAATGGAACTGCAATGCACGAAACGAAAAGTAACCGTCGATTAGTTTCACATTGCATAAGTTAAAATTAGAGTACGGATTTTGAAGGCATTTGTCTTTTCTTTTTTTTTTTTTTAGTTCTAAAACGAAGCTATGTGTGCTATAAATTCGATTTAAACTGCTCGGAATAAAATGCATGAAATTTAATTATGCTTTTTATTGCCTTTTTTGCTTTTTGGGGGTTTTTCGGGTTCTTATTTTGCTTTTTAGTAACTTTTTTTCGAAACGTGTAAATTGTTATGTTCTAAATAAACGTATTTGAAAAATTATTTGTTTTTATTTTTGTATTCTACTAGATGTATCTAATCAAAGGACATCGATTTGATCTATTTATGTAAGCAATAGGTAACTTAGATAATAATATTGCGTGTTATAAAAGTACTTAGGTACTGATCAGTCATTTCTTGACAACTTTTCGCTGTTTTTTGAACGTGGCTTTCCAAAACAAACATATATTGTCGGTTCGTCAAAAAAGATTTTGTTTGAAAACTTAAAAAAAATTTAATCGTCCGATAACAATTTCTTTTATATAGATTATAGGTAAATCATTTAATAACTATTATTAAATTTATTTTGATAAGTTAGGTATCTTCAAAAGAATACAATATTAAATTTACAGATTAACTGTGGAAGAAGAATAATCAGCAGACTTGTGAATAGAAATCTATTTTATCATAATTCATAATAACTTCTTTTCTTTTTTTTTTTCAATAATTTCAAAAACTAATAAATAAATACAATAATTTTTTGTAATAAATAATTTTTTTTAAATTCCATTTATAATGCGTTTTTTAAGCTTTTTTTGGAAGATTTCTAGAGCTTCATTGCTTTATTTAAAGTTCTTTTCTTTGGTTTTTTATTGCTTTAAAATCCGTACTGTAGTTATAATATATTATTTTATTCAATATTAGAACAGGTGCGTATATGGGTAACAGGTATTACTGTATATAGTGTAGGTATACCAGGGGTGCGCATGAGAAAACTTTTGTAACTTCAAGCCAAAACGTACGTCAGTAAACATGACAATTACATTAGATTATTAGATTCTGAGCGAAGTGAAGAAGCTAGTGTTTTTACAATGATGTTTATTTATTTATTTTTTTTCTTTTTCTGTGTACAACTTTTCGTATAGAAATACTTGTCCAAAAGTTTCAATTAATAACTTTTTGAAACCGGATTTTCCTCTAGATTGTACTTTAGAGAGGTCATTTTTTGAATTTCTCAATTTTTCAATTTTTTTTTGGAAAAAACTACCCAAAATTTGACAAAAACGACTCGGAAACCATCATTTTTTGATCCGAATTTTAT